>BROE01000012.1:17344418-17373071 GCA_036571765.1 Plecoglossus altivelis | reverse complement strand
ACGTGTTTCAGGGTTTAACTTCTCTTCTTCTCCAGTCGGAGGCCAACAACACAGCCATGTTTGGGAAGCTAATGACCATTGCCAGTAAGTAACTAACTATGTAAGTAACTATCACACACACACCCATTCCACGTGTGTGTGTGTACATATGTGCACGTATGCCCTCTGTCCCCACCCCAGAGAACCTTCCGGATGCTGGCAAGGCCCAAGACTTCATGAAGAAGTTTAATCAGGTCCTGGGAGAAGATGAGAAGCTCCGCCTCCAACTGGACACGCTCATCAGTCCCACCTGCTCCTGCAAGCAGGCGGAGATCTGCGTGGTGAGACACCCAGACCTACAGACCCACAGACACCCAGACCCACAGACACCCAGACCTACAGACACCCAGACCCACAGACACCCAGACCCACAGACACCCAGACCTACAGACCCACAGACACCCAGACCTACAGACACCCAGACCTACAGACACCCAGACCCACAGACCACAGACACCCAGACCCACAGACCCACAGACACCCAGACCCACAGACACCCAGACCCACAGACACCCAGACCCACAGACACCCAGACCCACAGACACCCAGACCCCACAGACACCCGAACACCACAGACACCACAGACCCCACAGACACCAGACACCACAGACAACAGACACCACAGACACCACAAGACCTACAGACACCCAGACCTACAGACACCCAGACCCTACAGACACCCAGACCCTACAGACACCCAGACCCACAGACCCACAGACACCCAGACCCAAAGGACACAGACACCCAGACACCCAGACACCCAGACCCACAGACACCCAGACCCTACAGACACCCAGATACCCAGACCCTACAGACACACAGACCCACAGACACCCAGACACACCCTAACCCACAGACACCCTAACCCTACAGACACACAGACACCCAGATCCACAGACACCCAGATCCACAGACACCCAGATCCACAGACACCCAGATCCACAGACACCCAGACCCACAGACACCCTAACCCTACAGACCCACAGACACCCAGACCCACAGACACCCTAACCCTACAGACCCACAGACCCACAGACACCCTAACCCACAGACACACTAACCCAGAGACACACCCTGACCCACAGATGTGAATTTTACTGTGTTCCTGCATAGATCTGTCTGTATAGTATTAACGTGTCTGTGTGTGTGTGTGTCTGTGTGTGTCTGTGCGCGTGTGTCTGTGTGCGTGTGTGTTTGTCTGTGTGTCTGTGTGTGTGTGTGCAGAGGGAGATCACACGAAAGCTGACATTCCCCAAGCAGCCCACTAACCCCTTCCTGGAGATGGTCAAGTTCCTGCTGGAGCGCATCGCCCCTGTCCACATAGACTCAGAGGCCATCAGGTACCACACACACTACACTGCATCGCCCCTGTCCACATAGACTCAGAGGCCTAACTACCTGGTCAGGGTTAGTTGTAAATGCTAACTACCTGGTCAGGGTTATATATAAGTACTAACTTCCTGATTAAACAAGTGTTGGGTTCGTTTTAAGTGCTAACTGTGCTAACTCTCTCCAGCGCTTTGGTGAAGCTTCTGAACAAGTCCATCGAGGGAACCGCTGATGATGACGAGGAGGGCGTTACCCAGGATACGGCCATCCGCTCTGGACTAGAGCTGCTGAAGGTAGGGAGGGGGGGAGAGAGGGGAGGATAGAGGGAGAGGGGGGGATAGAGGGAGAGAGGGAGGATAGAGAGGGGAGGGGGAGGATAGAGGGGGAGATGTGTGGAATGTGTTGCAGTGACTAAAGCGACTGATCATGTTCCCCAGGTTCTATCTTTCACACACCCCACAGCGTTCCACTCTGCTGAGACCTACGAGTCGCTGCTGCAGTGCCTGAAGATGGAGGATGACAAGGTGGCTGAGGCCGCCATTCAGATCTTCAGGAACACGGGCCAGAAGATTGAGACTGAGCTGCAGCAGATCAGATCGTAAGAGAGGGAGGATGATGTGGTACCTCAGGTTTAACCAAAGTAACAATAGCGTTACAGTATTGTCACCAAAACACTGAGGAGTCTGTCATCCGTGCAACACAATCTACTCTTGCAACGATAATTACACTTGATTTGTGTGTTAGATTATACTTGAAATGTAGGAAATTGGATGTGGAAAGTCTTTGAATTTGATGCTAAGTAGGTGTGGAAAGCCTGTACAGTGTTTTATTTAAGCATTGTTGATAGTTGACAGCTCCCCAGTGTACCCTCTCCCTCCCCAGTACTGATCCCAGTATACCCTCTCCCTCCCCAGTACTGATCCCAGTGTACCCTCTCCCTCCCCAGTACTGATCCCAGTGTACCCTCTCCCTCCCCAGTACTGATCCCAGTATACCCTCTCCCTCCCCAGTACTCTGATCCCAGTGTACCCTCTCCCTCCCCAGTACTGATCCCAGTATACCCTCTCCCTCCCCAGTACTGATCCCAGTGTACCCTCTCCCTCCCCAGTACTCTGATCCCAGTGTCCCCTCTCCCTCCCCAGTACTCTGATCCCAGTGTACCCTCTCCCTCCCCAGTACTCTGATCCCAGTGTACCCTCTCCCTCCCCAGTACTCTGATCCCAGTGTACCCTCTCCCTCCCCAGTACTGATCCCAGTATACCCTCTCCCTCCCCAGTACTGATCCCAGTGTACCCTCTCCCTCCCCAGTACTCTGATCCCAGTGTACCCTCTCCCTCCCCAGTACTGATCCCAGTATACCCTCTCCCTCCCCAGTACTGATCCCAGTGTACCCTCTCCCTCCCCAGTACTCTGATCCCAGTGTACCCTCTCCCTCCCCAGTACTGATCCCAGTGTACCCTCTCCCTCCCTAGTACTGATCCCAGTGTACCCTCTCCCTCCCCAGTACTCTGATCCCAGTGTACCCTCTCCCTCCCCAGTACTGATCCCAGTGTACCCTCTCCCTCCCCAGTACTCTGATCCCAGTGTACCCTCTCCCTCCCCAGTACTGATCCCAGTGTACCCTCTCCCTCCCCAGTACTGATCCCAGTGTACCCTCTCCCTCCCCAGTACTGATCCCAGTATACCCTCTCCCTCCCCAGTACTGATCCCAGTGTACCCTCTCCCTCCCCAGTACTGATCCCAGTGTACCCTCTCCCTCCCCAGTACTCTGATCCCAGTGTACCCTCTCCCTCCCTAGTACTGATCCCAGTGTACCCTCTCCCTCCCCAGTACTGATCCCAGTGTACCCTCTCCCTCCCCAGTACTGATCCCGGTGTACCCTCTCCCTCCCCAGTACTCTGATCCCAGTGTACCCTCTCCCTCCCCAGTACTCTGATCCCAGTGTACCCTCTCCCTCCCCAGTACTGATCCCAGTGTACCCTCTCCCTCCCCAGTACTCTGATCCCAGTGTACCCTCTCCCCCCCCAGTACTGATCCCAGTGTACCCTCTCCCCCCCCAGTACTGATCCCAGTGTACCCTCTCCCTCCCCAGTACTGATCCCAGTATACCCTCTCCCTCCCCAGTACTGATCCCAGTGTACCCTCTCCCTCCCCAGTACTGATCCCAGTGTACCCTCTCCCTCCCCAGTACTGATCCCAGTGTACCCTCTCCCTCCCCAGTACTCTGATCCCAGTGTACCCTCTCCCTCCCCAGTACTGATCCCAGTGTACCCTCTCCCTCCCCAGTACTGATCCCAGTGTACCCTCTCCCTCCCTAGTACTCTGATCCCAGTGCTGCATCAGAAGGCCAAGCGAGGGACGCCCCACCAGGCCAAACAGGCGGTCCACTGCATCCATGCCATCTTCAACAACAAGGAGGTGCAGCTGGCACAGATCTTTGAGGTACAATACCACACGCTACACGCTACAGACCACACGCTACACGCTGTAGACCACATGCTACAAACTACATGCTACACGCTACATACCACACACTACACGCTACAGACCACATGCTACATGCTACAGATCACACACTACACGCTGTAGACCACATGCTAAGATTTACATGCTACAGTACATGTTCCCGGCCTCCCCAGCCCGTCCACACATTTCACCTGTTCCCACCCCCTGCTACATGTTTCACCTGTTCTAACCTCCACCCCCCCAGCCCCTGTCCCGGAGCCTGAATGCTGATGTCCCAGAGCAGCTGATCACCCCTCTGGTGTCTCTGGGACACATCTCCATGCTGGCTCCAGACCAGTTCGCCTCCCCCATGAAGTCCATTGTTGCCAACTTCATCGTCAAGGACCTGCTGATGAATGACAGGGTGGGTTCCTGGGAGCGCACGCACACACACACACACATTCACACGTACAAGAATATATACAGTCATGGCCAAAATTGTTGGCACCCCTGACATTTTTCCAGAAAATGAAGTATTTCTCACAGAAAAGTATTTAAATTACACATGTTTTGCTATGCACATGTTTATTTCCTTTGTGTGTATTGGAATAACACAAAAAAAACAGGAAAAAAGCAAATTTGACATAATTTCACACAAAACTCAAAAAATGGGCCGGACAAAATTATTGGCACCCTTTCAAAATTGTGGATAAATAAGTTTGTTTCAAGCATGTGATGCTCCTTTAAACTCACCTGGGGCAAGTAACAGGTGTGGGCAATCTAAAAATCACACCTAAAAGCAGTTAAAAAGGAGAGAAGTTGACTCAGTCTTTGCATTGTGTTTCTGTGTGTGCCACACTAAGCATGGAGAACAGAAAGAGGAAAAGAGAACTGTCTGAGGACTTGAGAACCAAACTTTTGGAAAAATATCAACAATCTCAAGGTTGCAAGTCCATCTCCAGAGATCTAGATGTTCCTTTGTCCACAGTGCGCAACATGATCAAGAAGTTTGCAACCCATGGCATTGTAGCTAATCTCCCTGGACGTGGACGGAAGAGAAAAATTGATGAAAGGTTGCAACGCAGGATAGTCCGGATGGTGGATAAGCAGCCCCAAACAAGTTCCAAAGAAATTCAAGCTGTCCTGCAGGCTCAGGGTGCATCAGTGTCAGCGCGAACTATACGTCGAAATTTGAATGAAATGAAACGCTATGGCAGGAGACCCAGGAGGACCCCACTGCTGACACAGAGACATAAAAAAGCAAGACTACAGTTTGCCAAAATGTACATGAGTAAGCCAAATTCCTTCTGGGAGAACGTCTTATGGACAGATGAGACCAAGATAGAGCTTTTTGGTAAAGCACATCGTTCTACTGTTTACCGAAAATGTAATGAAGCCTTCAAAGAAAAGAACACAGTACCTACAGTCAAATATGGTGGAGGTTCAAAGATGTTTTGGGGTTGTTTTGCTGCCTCTGGCACTGGGTGCCTTGACTGTGTGCATGGCATCATGAAATCTGAGGATTACCAAAGGATTTTGGGTCGCAATGTAGGGCCCAGTGTCAGAAAGCTGGGTTTGCGTCCGAGATCATGGGTCTTCCAGCAGGACAATGACCCCAAACATACTTCAAAAAGCACCCAGAAATGGATGGCAACAAAGCGCTGGAGAGTTCTGATGTGGCCAGCAACGAGTCCAGATCTTAATCCCATTGAACACCTGTGGAGAGATCTTAAAATTGCTGTTGGGAAAAGGCACCCATCCAATATGAGAGACCTGGAGCAGTTTGCAAAAGAAGAGTGGTCCAAAATTCCGGGTGAGAGATGTAAGAAGCTTATTGATGGTTATAGGAAGCGACTGATTTCAGTTATTTTTTCCAAAGGGTGTGCAACCAAATATTAAGTTAAGGGTGCCAATAATTTTGTCCGGCCCATCTTTTGAGTTTTGTGTGAAATTGTGTCAAATTTGCTTTTTTTCCTGTTTTTTTTNTTTTTACAATAATCTTTTCCTGCGTTCGACGAGAGAAAAATACTTTCTTTTCTGGAACAAAAAAAAAAACTGTCAGGCCGCGTGGGGGTCCCACAATTGTTGGACCATGACTGTATATATATCTATATATTACTCCTTATACATATAAGATATATCTATATATATATATCTATGTATCTATATATATGTATAATACTATTATTCTCATATGTATATATATATAGAAGTCTATATTTAGACTTCTACTATAGATCCTGGTATAGATAATATTTATAATGTACATATACTTAGATCTATATAATTATATAGATCTATTACTTAGATATACTATCATAAGATCGTATATGTATATAATCATATATAGATATGGATTATAAGATCTATAATTTAATCTTATAGACATCAATATATATATCGATATATATATCTATATAGATCTATATATATAATATAGATTACTTATATATTATATATATAATACATATAGATATATATATGTACATAAGATATATAGGGATAACACATTCATTAGAATGATATACCTATATAAGATATATATAGATCTATATTAGATATAATACTATATGCTATGTATATAGATATATAATTATCTAATATATATCTATATATCTATATCGCTACACGCTGTAGACCACAAGCTACACAAGCATATAGATAGATATAGATATATCTATCTATAGATAGATATACACACAAACACACACGCACACACGGTGTTAAACCATGGTCTGTGTCTGCAGTCTATGGGGAACAAGAATGGGAAACTCTGGACAGCAGATGATGAAGTCTCACCAGAGGTCCTAGCCAAGGTATCTCTCTCTCTACATCTCTCTCTCTCTCTACATCTCTTTATACATCTCTCTCTACATCGTTCTCTCTGCATCTCTCTCTTCGTCTCTCCTGAAGTTTCTCTGTCTCTCTGCAGGTTCAGGCTGTTAAGCTGCTGGTTCGCTGGTTGCTGGGAATGAAGAACAACCAGTCCAAGTCAGCAAACTCCACCCTCCGCCTTCTGTCTGCCATGCTAGTCAGCGAGGGAGACCTCACCGAGCAGAAGAAGATCAGGTAGCTGGAGGGGGAAGGAGTCCCGACTGCTCAGATGTCAATCTGTATTTTGTGACATTTTCCTCTAATGTTCCTTGTCCCTCGTCAGTAAATCAGACATGTCCCGTCTGAGGCTAGCGGCTGGCGGTGCCATCATGAAGCTGGCACAGGAGCCCTGTTACCATGACATCATCACCCCCGAGCAGTTCCAGCTCTGTGGCCTCGTCATCAATGTGAGCTGTGTTACTGTGTAGTACAATCTCTCTAGCTGTGTTACTGTGTAGTACAATCTCTCTAGCTGTGTTACTGTGTAGTACAATCTCTCTAGCTGTGTTACTGTGTAGTACAATCTCTCTAGCTGTGTTACTGTGTAGTACGATCTCTCCAGCTGTGTTACTGTGTAGTACGATCTCTCTAGCTGTGTTACTGTGTAGTACGATCTCTCTAGCTGTGTTACTGTGTAGTACGATCTCTCTAGCTGTGTTACTGTGTAGTACAATCTCTCTAGCTGTGTTACTGTGTAGTACAATCTCTCTAGCTGTGTTACTGTGTAGTACAATCTCTCTAGCTGTGTTACTGTGTAGTACAATCTCTCTAGCTGTGTTACTGTGTAGTACGATCTCTCTAGCTGTGTAGTGCGATCTCTCTAGCTGTGTAGTGCGAGCTCTCTAGCTGTGTTACTGTGTAGTACGATCTCTCCAGCTGTGTTACTGTGTAGTACAATCTCTCTAGCTGTGTTAGTGTGTAGTACGATCTCTCTAGCTGTGTTACTGTGTAGTACAATCTCTCCAGCTGTGTTACTGTGTAGTACAATCTCTCCAGCTGTGTTACTGTGTAGTACAATCTCTCCAGCTGTGTTACTGTGTAGTACAATCTCTCCAGCTGTGTTACTGTGTAGTACAATCTCTCCAGCTGTGTTACTGTGTAGTACAATCTCTCCAGCTGTGTTACTGTGTAGTACAATCTCTCCAGCTGTGTTAGTGTGTAGTACGATCTCTCTAGCTGTGTTAGTGTGTAGTACAATCTCTCTAGCTGTGTTAGTGTGTAGTACAATCTCTCTAGCTGTGTTATGGTTGTGGAGTACTAAAGTACGTGCATCCTGCAGTCATGTGTTAGTGTGTAGTACAATCTCTCCAGCTGTGTTACTGTGTAGTACAATCTCTCCAGCTGTGTTACTGTGTAGTACAATCTCTCTAGCTGTGTTACTGTGTAGTACGATCTCTCTAGCTGTGTTACTGTGTAGTACAATCTCTCCAGCTGTGTTACTGTGTAGTACAATCTCTCCAGCTGTGTTACTGTGTAGTACAATCTCTCTAGCTGTGTAACTGTGTAGTACAATCTCTCTAGCTGTGTTACTGTGTAGTACAATCTCTCTAGCTGTGTTACTGTGTAGTACAATCTCTTTAGCTGTGTTTCTGTGTAGTACAATCTCTCTAGCTGTGTTACTGTGTAGTACGATCTCTCTAGCTGTGTTACTGTGTAGTACAATCTCTGTAGCTGTGTTACTGTGTAGTACAATCTCTCCAGCTGTGTTACTGTGTAGTACAATCTCTCTAGCTGTGTTACTGTGTAGTACAATCTCTCTAGCCGTGTTACTGTGTAGTACAATCTCTGTAGCTGTGTTACTGTGTAGTACAATCTCTCTAGCTGTGTAACTGTGTAGTACAATCTCTCTAGCTGTGTTACAGTGTAGTACAATCTCTCTAGCTGTGTTACTGTGTAGTACAATCTCTCTAGCTGTGTTACTGTGTAGTACAATCTCTCTAGCTGTGTTACTGTGTAGTACAATCTCTCTAGCTGTGTTACAGTGTAGTACAATCTCTCTAGCTGTGTTACAGTGTAGTACAATCTCTCTAGCTGTGTTACTGTGTAGTACAATCTCTCTAGCTGTGTTACTGTGTAGTACGATCTCTCTAGCTGTGTTACTGTGTAGTACAATCTCTCTAGCTGTGTTACAGTGTAGTACAATCTCTCTAGCTGTGTTACTGTGTAGTACAATCTCTCTAGCTGTGTTACTTTGTAGTACAATCTCTCTAGCTGTGTTACTGTGTAGTACAATCTCTCTAGCTGTGTTACTGTGTAGTACGATCTCTCTAGCTGTGTTACTGTGTAGTACAATCTCTCTAGCTGTGTTACTGTGTAGTACAATCTCTCTAGCTGTGTTACTGTGTAGTACAATCTCTCCAGCTGTGTTACTGTGTAGTACAATCTCTCCAGCTGTGTTACTGTGTAGTACAATCTCTCCAGCTGTGTTACTGTGTAGTACAATCTCTCTAGCTGTGTAGTACAATCTCTCTAGCTGTGTTAGTGTGTAGTACGATCTCTCTAGCTGTGTTACTGTGTAGTACGATCTCTCCAGCTGTGTTACTGTGTAGTACGATCTCTCTAGCTGTGTTACTGTGTAGTACGATCTCTCTAGCTGTGTTACTGTGTAGTACGATCTCTCTAGCTGTGTTAGTGTGTAGTACAATCTCTCTAGCTGTGTAGTACAATCTCTCTAGCTGTGTTAGTGTGTAGTGCGATCTCTCTAGCTGTGTAGTGCGAGCTCTCTAGCTGTGTTACTGTGTAGTACGATCTCTCCAGCTGTGTTACTGTGTAGTACAATCTCTCTAGCTGTGTTAGTGTGTAGTAGGATCTCTCTAGCTGTGTTAGTGTGTAGTACAATCTCTCTAGCTGTGTTAGTGTGTCGTACGATCTCTCTAGCTGTGTTAGTGTGTAGTACAATCTCTCTAGCTGTGTTAGTGTGTAGTACAATCTCTCTAGCTGTGTTAGTGTGTAGTACAATCTCTCTAGCTGTGTTAGTGTGTAGTGCGATCTCTCTAGCTGTGTTAGTGTGTAGTGCGATCTCTCTAGCTGTGTAGTGCGATCTCTCTAGCTGTGTTACTGTGTAGTACGATCTCTCCAGCTGTGTTACTGTGTAGTACAATCTCTCTAGCTGTGTTAGTGTGTAGTACGATCTCTCTAGCTGTGTTAGTGTGTCGTACAATATCTCTAGCTGTGTTAGTGTGTCGTACGATCTCTCTAGCTGTGTTAGTGTGTAGTACGATCTCTCTAGCTGCGTTAGTGTGTAGTACGATCTCTCTAGCTGCGTTAGTGTGTAGTACGATCTCTCTAGCTGTGTTCTAGTTTTGATGTGTGTTTTCTCCAGGATGAGTGTTACCAGGTGCGTCAGATCTTTGCTCAGAAGCTGCACCTGGCGCTGGTGAGGTTACTCCTCCCTCTGCAGTACCTGGCAGTGTTCTCGCTGTGTGCCAAGGACCCTGTAAAGGAACGCCGTGCACATGCACGCCAGTGTCTGCTGAAGAACATCACCGTCCGCAGAGAGTACCTCAAGCAGAACCCACTCGCTCATGGTCAGTCACGCCCCCAGACACGCCCTCGCTCCATGGTTCAAGTCACGCCCCAGAACGCCCCTCGACTCATGGTTCAGTTCATTGCCCCCAGGTTGACACGCCCCTCGCTCTAATTGGTCAGGTCAACGCCCCCAGACACGCCCCTCGCTCATGGTCAGTCACGCCCCCAGACATGCCTCTACTCTAGTGAAATATTCTCCTACAATTGTGCTTTGTAAGTAAACTCACCTCCCTCTCTCCTGCTCTCTCCCTCACTCCCCCTTCCTCCCTCTCTCTATCATTCTCCCCCCCTGTCTCTCTCTCTCTCATTCTCTCCCCCTTCCTCTTTCTCCCCCTTCCTCTTTCTCCCCCTTCCTCTTTCTCCCCCTTCCTCTTTCTCCCCCTTCCTCTTTTTCTCTCCCCCTCCAGAGAAGCTGGTCTCCCTGCTCCCTGAGTATGTTGTTCCTTATATGATCCATCTTCTGGCTCATGACCCAGACTTCACCAAGCCCCAGGACTATGAGCAGCTCAGGGACATCAAGGAGTGAGACAACACACACACACAATCACACTCATATACACACACACACACACGCAATCACACTCATATACACACACACACACACACACAATCACACTCATATACACACACACACACACAATCACACTCATATACACACACACACACAATCACACTCATATACACACACACAATCACACTCATACACACACACACACACACACAATCACACTCATACATACACACTCACACAATCACACTCATACACACACGCACACAATCACAGTCATACACACACGCACAGTCACACTCATACACACACACGTACAATCACACTCATACACACTACCACAGGTAGACACTCATTTACACACTCACACAGGTAGACACTCATTTACACACTTACACAGGTAGACACTAATTTACACACACTCACACAGGTAGACACTCATTTACACACTCACACAGGCACTCATTTACACACACTCACACAGACGCTCATTTACACACTTACACAGGTAGACACTCATTTACACACACTCACACAGGTGGATTTACACACTCAATTTACACACTCACACAGGCACTCATTTACACACACTCACACAGACGCTCATTTTCACACTCACACGGTAGACACTCATTTACACACTCACACAGGCACTCATTTACACACACTCACACATGTAGATTTACACACTCAATTTACACATTTTTACACACTCACTCAAACACTTCTTATTAACATTAATCGCAAACCTTTCCATGTAGTTCTGAACACAATGTGACTTTTGTAACTGTGTGTGTGTTTGTGTGTGTGTTTGTGTGTGTGTGTGTTTGTGTGTGTCCAGGTGCTTGTGGTTTATGCTGGAGGTGCTGATGACTAAGAATGAGAACAACAGCCATGCCTTCCTGAGGAAGATGGTGGAGAACATCAAACACACCAAGGATGCTGAAAACCCTGACGACCCCAAAGCCAACGAGGTCACATACACACTACACTCATACTACACACACTACACACACATACTACACTCTACACACCCTACACACACACTAGGATCAGGACTAGTTGTTTAACCTAGCTAATGGGGTGTCGTCATGGTTACAGAAGCTGTACATCGTTTGTGACGTGGCTCTGTTCGTCATTGTCAACAAGAGCACCGCCTGTCACCTGGAGTCTCCCAAAGATCCCATCCTGCCTGCCAACTTCTTCCTGCCCCAAGACAAGGTCACACACACACACCTCTCTCACACACACACACACACACACACACACCTCTCTCACTCTCACACACACACACACACACACACCTCTCTCACACACACACACACACACACTGCACAGCCATGTGAAGGTTAATGCAGACTGACCTTGTTCCTGTGTGCAGGAGTTTGTCAACGATAAGGACTACCTGTCTTCAGACATCAGGCAGATGCTACTCACAGGCAAGGTAAGGACATACAGACAGGCGTGCACTCACACACACTGGCTGTGTTAGCATTGTTCTAACCTCACTTTTTCTCCTCCCTCTACCTCTCCCTCCTCCCTCTCCTAGCCCAAACCCAGCCCTGTACTGGCAGCAGTGAACAAACCCCTGACAGTGCCTGGCAGGAGAGTCTACACCAAGACATGTGACCCAGCCAGCAACACCAGCTCTCCCCAGCCCAGCTCACCTGCCCTCAAGACCAGGTACACACACATCATGCACTGTACGCTCAAACACACTCTCTACATACACCACACACTCCAGCCCAGCTGTCTGTAAGAACACACTGACCCTAACCCTAACCCAGCTGTCCGTAAGAACACACTGACCCTAACCCAGCTGTCCGTGAGAACACACTGACCCTAACCCTAACCCAGCTGTCCGTGAGAACACACTGACCCTAACCCTAACCCAGCTGTCCGTGAGAACACACTGACCCTACCCCTAACCCAGCTGTCCGTGAGAACACGCTGACCCGAACCCTAACCCAGCTGTCCGTGAGAACACACTGACCCTAACCCTAACACACTCTTGGACTTGCTGTTTCTGACTTGTGGTTTCCTGTGAGCAGGGAAGCTGGGGTGGAGTCTGAGAGCGGAGCGAGGGAGAACGAGGAGAACCCAGTCATCAAGCCACAGGAAGAGAAGAAGGTGATAAGCAGGATATTGGAAAAGATGTGAAGTCTTTTCCTTCTGAAATCCTGTTAATATTCATTCTTCCATCTAACCCTGGCCTTCGCCATCTCTCTCTAACCTTGACCATCCCTCCACCTTCCCACCTCTCTTTCTAACCCTAACCTTCACATCTATCTCTTACCCTAACCATCCCTTCTCCTTTCCATCTCTCTCTCTAACCCTAACCCTTCACCTTCACATCTCTAACCATCCCTCCCCATCTCAGGTGGAGGTGGCCCAGAAGGTGACCTCTGACCCCACAACAGGAGTGTCTCCCGCCAAACGCCGCGGCCGACCACCCAAGTCTGCAGCCACGGCACCATCTCCCCTAGCAACAGAGAAAGAGGGTGGGGCTGGGGGCGGGGCCGGGAGAGGCAGGAAGAGGGCTGCGCCCAGCCAAGACCCCGCCTCTGATCCTGCAGTTGAGCCAATTAACATCAAGATACCAAAACAGCAGCAGCAGAGAGAGGATGGGACAAAGAGACAAATAGACCTGCAGAGGTGAGGAGCAAGAGAACACTGCAAACACTGTAACTATAGTACGCACTGCACACTGCAAACACTGTAACTATAGTACGCACTGCACACTGCAAACACTGTAGCTATAGTACACACTGCAAACACTGCAAACACTGTAACTATAGTACGCACTGCACACTGCAAACACTGTAACTATAGTACGCACTGCACACTGCAAACACTAACTATAGTACGCACTGCAAACACTGTAACTATAGTACGCACTGCCTACTGCACACTGCAAACACTGTAACTATAGTACACACTGCACACTGCAAACACTGTAACTATAGTACGCACTGCCTACTGCACACTGCAAACACTGTAACTATAGTAGGCACTGCACACTGCAAACACTGTAACTATAGTACGCACTGCAAACACTGCAAACACTAACTATAGTACGCACTGCACACTGCAAACACTGTAACTATAGTACGCACTGCACACTGCAAACACTGTAACTATAGTACGCACTGCACACTGCAAACACTGTAACTAGTACGCACTGCACACTGCAAACACTGTAACTATAGTACGCACTGCCTACTGCACACGGCAAACACTGTAACTATAGTACGCACTGCCTACTGCAAACACTGTAACTATAGTACACACTGCACACTGCAAACACTGTAACTATAGTACGCACTGCCTACTGCAAACACTGTAACTATAGTACGCACTGCACACTGCAAACACTGTAACTATAGTACGCACTGCCTACTGCACACTGCAAACACTGTAACTATAGTACGCACTGCACACTGCAAACACTGTAACTGTAATATGCACCACCTACTGCAAACATTATAATAACTATAATATGCACTACACACTGCACACTATAACATATAATATATACTACACACACTGCGTATTATAACTATATTATATACTACACTGTGTACTATAATATGTACTACAAACTGCATACTATATACTGAGGGTTAGGGGTATCAGAGCTAGGTGTGGGGTAAGATGAAATGATTCCATTCAGACTCAGTGTTGTCCACAGAGAGGTCCAAACAGCATCAGTCAGGTGTAAACTATGACTCAGAGCAGGCCAGACCAGGAGGGAACAGGTTTGCCCCTTTCCAACCAGGTGGCTTTACCGGAGAGAGAGCGAGGGAGAGCTGCAAAGTCTAGCGAAGATCCCCCCCAGACAGGGACAAACCATCTGGAGACCCCAGTCAGCTACAAGCAGCCTGGGAGAGACCAGCCCAGTGAGAGGGGTACAATAAGTTCAGTCCATGCTGGGGAGAGGCAGGTGGTGCAGCTAGATCATGGTAATATAGTGCATCTATATGAGGGTCAGCGCTAATATAGTCTGTATCTCTACATGACCCTCATACAGGTGACCCTGTATGAAGGTCACCTGTATGAGGGTCACCTGTATGAGGGTCACCTGTATGAGGGTCACCTGTACGAGGGTCATCTGTATGAAGGGTCACATGTATGAAGGTCACCTGTATGAGGGTCACCTGTATGAGGGTCACCTGTATGAAGTGTCACCTGTATGAGGGTCACCTGTATGAAGGGTCACATGTACGAGGGTCACCTGTATGAGGGTCACCTGTATGAAGGGTCACCTGTACGAGGGTCACCTGTATGAAGGGTCACCTGTATGAAGTGTCACCTGTATGAAGTGTCGCCTGTATGAAGTGTCACCTGTATGAGGGTCACCTGTATGAAGAGTCACCTGTATGAAGGGTCACCTGTATGAAGGGTCACCTGTATGAAGGTCACCTGTATGAGGGTCACCTGTATGAGGGTCACCTGTATGAGGGTCACCTGTATGAAGGGTCACATGTACGAGGGTCACATGTACGAGGGTCACCTGTATGAGGGTCACCTGTATGAAGGGTCACCTGTACGAGGGTCACCTGTATGAAGGGTCACCTGTATGAGGGTCACCTGTATGAAGTGTCACCTGTACGAGGGTCACCTGTATGAAGGGTCACCTGTATGAAGTGTCACCTGTATGAAGGGTCACCTGTATGAAGGGTCACCTGTATGAAGGGTCACCTGTATGAAGGGTCACCTGTATGAAGGGTCACCTGTATGAGGGTCACCTGTATGAGGGTCACCTGTATGAGGGTCACCTGTATGAAGGGTCACCTGTATGAGGGTCACCTGTATGAGGGCTCACAGGAAGGGTTCAGATTAACTGTGTGTGTTGACATGTCATCTGTTTCAGGTAAAGAGAAGATTTTCTGCAGCCCTGATACAGACTGTAGAGAACAGACTCTTCTTACACACACACACACACACACACAATCCTTTTAAGCCTCATACCTACTCACAGGTACCCCCAACACCAACGCACACACACGCACACACACACACCTGACCCTCTGCTCCTCTGGATCCATGATGGACCTTCGACACCACTGACATGTAGAAGGTGTACACACGTCATAGTCATGATCTGATGCTTATTGTACGTAGGTCTTAATCTCCGAACATGTTTTTTTTTCTTTGTTTGTTCCTCTTTGCTTCTTTTATGGAAACATTTTTAAAAACATGGACATTTTCCAAAACGTTTTAACCTGGTTATTATGATGGTTGCTTATTAAAAATTCCCTGGAAAACCTGCTGTGCCTCTTGCCCTTGCTCTGTGCAGGCCTTGTACTCTGTGCAGACCTGCTGCTCTGTGTAGACCTTGTACTCTGTGCAGGCCTTGTACTCTGTGCAGACCTGCTGCTCTGTGTAGACCTGCTGCTCTGTGTAGACCTTGTACTCTGTGCAGACCTGCTGCTCTGTGGCGATAAATGTTTGGTGTGAGCATGTCGTTCTACTGAGGTAGTTGCTGTCCCTCCTCTCCACTGTGCCTTCTCTGTGGCAGAACATACTGAAGGAGGTCTTAGGTTCTTCTGAAGTCTTCATCCAACAGGACTGAATTCATGAACTGAAGACTAAACCAGAGCAGTGTTGTTTTTCAAGGTTTAATTTTTTTAATCAAAGAATCGTGATGTTCACAATAAATAACCATAGCAAGGCTTAGGAGGGAGCAAATCTGTCCAAATCTAAACCGAGGAAGTAATTCCAGAGATGCAACACACCTTTGAATGTATTTGTTGTCGTGCAATAAGATCCTACTGGGAAACAGGGGTGGCTTCATTTCTTATTCTTATAAAATATAGATTCAGCCATGAATGGTGTTACAGTGCTGCTGCTCTGCTGGTGGTGTTTGGGTGGATGCTACCCAGAGCCTGTAGAGAGGGTCTCTGATGATCAACAGGTCCCTGCTCAGTACCTGACTGGTTCTGAATAACATTCTGGATCACTTGGCTGCACCTCCAGGGAGCAGGTGCCCCCTTCGGGGAGCAGGTGCCCCCTTCGGGGAGCAGGTGCCCCCTTCGGGGAGCAGGTGCCCCCTTCGGGGAGCAGGTTCCCCCTTCAGGGAGCAGGTGTCCCCTCCCAAACCTGCCCCCAGTCAAGTTGAAGAATGATTCCCATTGGTCATATGATGCTCACTCTAATGACCCTAAAACAACTGAATAGGAACCTAATGAGTACCTGTTCTGATCACACCTGGTCCAGCTAGTTCCAAAGGTAGCACAAGGCATGGGAATTATACAGACATGAAGTGAAAATAGAAGACTTGTGAGGGAGGACTGGTGTTCTTAGATCCCAACATGATGGAAGCTTCCTGTCTGTGTTTTTGAATGAGACGCAGCTAAACCAGGAAGGACAGGAGGCACACACTTCACACTGGAGGCAGGTCAATACAGTTGTAGAGCATCTTTCAATTTTAAAATAAACTTAATTTGGGTTATAATATAATGTAAGAAACAGTTAAGAATATTTACTTTGAAATGTACACAGTCTTTAATCTGTCTATTTACAGATAACTTGATCCTAGGTTGTGTGTTCATGGATGGGTTCTACCCAGCTACAGGACTAAACCAGTTTAGAATGAGGACCTCCTGAACACCACCACCCAGCAGCACCACAGAGGGGAGCTCCACCCCTACAGCAAAGGCTCAGTGTAAAAGGTGAAGGGGTCGGATCTGATTGAAGGCATATTCAGAGGGGTGTGTTTATGTTGGGGGTCTCAGTTGCTAAGCAGCAGTTCTGTTGCTGTTTCCACGTCCCAGGATTTGGAAGACAAAGCTGCTATTACTGCGTTCTGTAAGGAAGAAAAAGACATCACCTTCTACACACTGGTTGCTTCATGTCCCTGAGAGCACTGATTGGTTCATGTGTCAGACAGTCAGAGCACTGATTGGTTCATGTGTCAGACAGTGAGAGCACTGATTGGTTCATGTGTCAGACAGTGAGAGCACTGATTGGTTCATGTGTCAGACAGTGAGAGTGTGTACCTTATCAAAGCCCATGGCACAGAGCTTGTCTATCTTGCGTGTGTAGTCTGGGCTGGAGACGGGGGCACTGGCGTACACGTGAGACCACAGACGAGCCGTCTGCTTGAACATGTCTGGGTTCTGCTTGTACTGCAGGGAGCACACAAAGCCATGTTTACCAACACACACACACACAACACACACACACAACACACAAAGCCATGTTTTACCAACACATCACAAAGCCATGTTCACGTAACACACACCACACACACAGCCATGTTCACCAACACACACACACACACACACAAAGCCATGTTCACCAACACACACAAAGCCATGTTCACCAACACACACAAAGCCATGTTCACTAACACACACACACACACAGCCATGTTCACCAACACACACACACAAACACACACACACAAAGCCATGTTCAACCAACCAACAACACACCAGATTTACACAGTACACACACACACACAAAGCCATGTTCACCAACACACACACAAAGCCATGTTCACAAACACACACAAAGCATGTTCACTAACACACAACAACACACACACACAGCCTGTTCACCAACCACAAGCACACAAACACACACACCACAAGCATGTCAACAACACAGTGACACACAAAGCCATGTTCACAAACACACACACACAAACACACACAGCCATGTCAGTCTAACACGTTCCGACACAACACAAAGCATGTTCACGCAACCACACTCACACACACAGGCCATACGTCACCAACACCACACCACACCACACACACAGCCATGTTCACCAACACACACACAAAGCCATGTTCACCAACACACACACACACACACAGCCATGTTCACCAACACACACACACACACCAGCCATGTTCACCAACACACACACACAGCCATGTTCACCAACACACACACATAGCCATGTTCACTAACACACACACACACACACACACAAAGCCATGTGCCCACAAGACACACAAAGCCATGTTCACCAACACACACAAAGCCATGTTCACCAACACACACATAGCCATGTTCACTAACACACACAAAGCCATGTTCACCAACACACACATAGCCATGTTCACTAACACACACATAGCCATGTTCACTAACACACACATAGCCATGTTCACTAACACACACATAGCCATGTTCACTAACACACACATAGCCATGTTCACTAACACACACATAGCCATGTTCACTAACACACACATAGCCATGTTCACTAACACACACATAGCCATGTTCACTAACACACACATAGCCATGTTCACTAACACACACATAGCCATGTTCACTAACACACACATAGCCATGTTCACTCTCACATTAACTCACTCACACACGTTCATTAACTGACCTGGTTGGCCACAACAGCATCCTGGGGGTCATCAGGCTCTGCTGCTGCCAGGAGAGCTTGCAGAGAGAGCAGGACAGTGCGCAGGGTCATAGCAGCCGCCCTGGGGAGGGGGTCAGAGGTCAGACTGGTCTACACACACCTGGACCCTGGTCTACACACACCTGGACCCTGGTCTACACACACCTCAGCACTGGTCTATACCACCTCAGCCATGGGTCTAAACACATCACCTCAGCACAATTGGGGGGGGGGGATACTTGTGTCTACACACCTGGACCCTGGTCTACACACACCTCAGCACTGGTCTACACACACCTCAGCACTGGTCTACACACACCTCAGCACTGGTCTACACACCTGGACCCTGGTCTACACACATCTCAGCACTGGTCTACACACACCTCAGCACTTGTCTACACACACCTGGACCCTGGTCTAACCCAACTCACCACTGGTCCTTCAGAATGTCCAGGCAGATTGCTCCTGTTACTGAACTGATGTTGGGATGCCAGATTTTAGTGATAAACCGGACCTGCAGAGAACAGCAAGACATAGGGTTGGGATTACAGGTAACTTCCCCCTAACCAGGACCATGAGAGAGGGAGATGACACCACCCTAACCAGGACCATGAGAGAGGGAGATGACACCACCCTAACCAGGACCATGAGAGAGGGAGATGACACCACCCTAACCAGGACCATGAGAGAGGGAGATGACACCACCCTAACCAGGACCATGAGAGAGGGAGATGACACCATGATGGTGTCTGTAGATATGCTGCAGTGTGAAGGCTCATACCTTTGGGGGGTTAAAAGGATATGTTTCTGGGATTTTGATTTCGAGCTGAAACCTGCCACCTGTGTAAAATGAAAGAGCAGTTAGTGTAGATGGTGTGAGAGTGTGTGAATGAGTAAACAGTGATTGTGTATAAATAAATGTGTAAACACTGAGTGTGAATAAATGTGTGTGTAAACAGTGAGTGTGTATGAATGCGTGTGTACACAGTAAGTGTGTATAAATGCGTGTAAACGCTATTACCTTCATATGGCGTGTCAGGGGGTCCAGCAATCTCTCCTCTTAGCTCGGTGAAATTCTCATCCACCAAATCTACTTTAATTTGATTTCTACTCGTCTGGAGATAAGAGAGAAGAAAAGAAAAGTCACGCCGAACAGTGCGAGACATTTGAAGGCAAGTAGTTATTGTGCAACATTTAGAAATATGATCTGATATACGTTGATACCAGCTAACGTTAAATGGCCTAGCTAGCTGGAACTTTGACACGGTAACGTTTGTTGAACTAGCTCCGTATCAGGCAAGGCAAGCTAGCAAGTTACCAAATGGACTTCAGCTACAGTCATGCTGCCCCTAGCTACTTGAGCACATCGTATTTTATTAACTGACTAGACTGATCTAAAATAATGACACTTTTTAATGTTTTGTAAACCACAACTACTATAAAGCGAGAAACAGCCAGCTGTCAAAATTGTAGCCTTTTATAGCTAGCTAGCTAGCTAGTCACAATTGACAAGAAAACTTACCAGCTGGCTACCTGGTCATTTCTCCCTAATGTTACCCTTGTTACTAGTCAGTTTGTGTCAGAGTCAGAGTTGATATTGGGTGTCTTTACTGTAATCTGGTATTAGTGCAGAAACATGTTAAATAAACACTATTGCTGACATACTCAAGCAGAGGCCTGTCCTAATGCAAAATCCGCGATATTTCCCAATGATCACACCATTTGGCTTCACCTGACGCCGGAGACATCCCTAAACGAGTCACCGGTTAGTCAGGCTTGTAGCAACCCAGCTAGCGACGTTAGCAAGGTAGCTTAAGTTATCATGTTCGCGCCTCACTTTAAACATATCTATGATGAACTATCCATTGACAATAGTTAGTTTAATTGAAAAGCTAAATTAAAATAGCACACCTCTTCGCTTTTAAGAACTTCTTTGAACTCTCGTTTGATCCTTTGGACCGCGATGTTAGCCATAGTCCGTCTGTCTCAGAGCTGTTGGTCGCTAGACCTCAACACGGCTCCCCTGGGCTGAGTGGTTCGCTGGATATTGTAGCTTGGATCCGCCACTACCGGTATGCTGTCTGAGCTGTCTTTCTCCTGCTGTTGGTCTTCACAAACAGCCCAGCGTGCTCTGCTGTTTGGAGAACAAAACCGTGAAACTGCGGTCCGCGACCCCCGAAATGCGTGCGCACTGTGTCAGTCAGTCTGGAATCATACACGCAGTAGATCAGCAAACAGCAGGGATCTAGAAATCTTCATTGTTGATCTATTGTAGCAGGTGTGCGCCTGTGCTTTTGTCTTGTAAACCCGATATTTCCTCTAAAGTACAAACCATCAAAGCCGTTTCTGGGTGTAAGGACCATGTGACGTCTGAGTTCTCGATTGACAAGTAAGATGCTGATATTAGGACTGTGTGGGTATCTTATGTTCAGAGTAAGTTTAATCTTACTGTGTTAAATATATACTTACCCTCTAGTTCAGTGGAATATATCCCACATAACTGTTAATAATTACTGACACTCTAATTCAGGCATTTTCATTTATTAGTAAAATATTTTTGTTTCATTTTTTTGGGTGGGAGGTTATGCCACATTCACGAATACTCTTTTAAACTGGTTCAATTTTCACAGTGGTTTAAATTATTTAAATTAAAGCCGTTGCAAATATGATGGTCATATACAATTTTTAAATAGGCATCAACTAAAAGAATAGTAGCCTAACCCTAACAGATCCGCTAAATGTAAATTATATAATAGGCTACAATTCAAGTATATCATTACTCGAAGTATGTTATGCTGTATTCCATTTACATGGACATCTTGGGATAGATTACCAATAGTTGCCTTATATAATACAAACCTTACACTTTCTATACCAGAGAACAACTTGTTTCTCGATGTATCCGGAAATATCGCGTGAAGTGGTTCAGGTCTATCAAAACAAACGAGAAACGCAACAGCAATCTGGCCGAAACCTGGATGTCTGTCCTGTCGTGGAAGCTAATAGTCCTGGTTCCTGAAGTCTGCAGCCAGCGAACACCTCGTGGAACAAGAGTAAACATACATTCTTGTGTTCAAGATCGATTTCTTGCTAAGCGTTTTTGTATTTTCTGGAATTTCAAGTAAGTCTTTTCTCTCAGCTTTCATTCCTCAGGACAGAAATCCATAACAAATGCCGACAAACAAGCCGTAGCCCAGATGCTCTGCCCTGTTTCCACTGTCATTCTTTGTTTATAGCTGGGAAACCATAAAACCCAGATACGTTGCAAACCTCCAGTTTTGTATAATTTAATGTAATCGTGGTATTCTGCTTTAAAACAAACTCGACAGCTGGCTGTGAAGCTGCTGTTTACGAATGGCTGCGGCCGTGTTCTACCTAGAAAACGGGAGCCGCAATTAAACAAATGCGAATATGACGCGGTCTTAAATGATCATTTACACGATATATTTCATCTGTATAACGTCGTTGTTTTACATCCTGTCTTTCGCCGCAGGTCAATAACCTATAACCTTTTATAAAAACATATTTGGTCAGTGCTTCGTCCGTAGCACGACTGGCCCTCGAACTCACCGCCCTGGCCAGTATTACTGACACTTGTGTCAGAAGTGTTGTCCACACGAGAGCTTTGGAAACGCAAAGTCTAGGAATGTCAATCTATATTAAGACTGAAAATAGAAATGCCGACTGGATATGCAAAGGTTAAAGGGTTTTGTGAATCTGTGATTTACAGTCTACGTTTTTACTTTTTCTGTGACGTTCCTCGCCTTGGGAACTGGATATGAGTCTGTTCCAAAGAGCTGGAATAGGATACAAGTTCTGTTGTATTGCTTCTGTCTGTACTTGCCTCTGTGTGTGTGTGTGCCCCACACCTGTGTGTGTGTGTGTGTGTGTGCCCCACACCTGTGTGTGTGTGTGCCCCACACCTGTGTGTGTGTGTGCCCCACACCTGTGTGCGTGTGTGCCCCACACCTGTGTGCGTGTGTGCCCCACACCTGTGTGCATGTCTCGTGTGTATGTTTGTGTCACCTGTGTGTTTGTGTCTCAGGGCAGGTGGAAAATGGCAGAGGGAGGCTTCGACCCCTGTGAGTGCATCTGTTCTCATGAACATGCCATGAGAAGACTCCTCAACCTGGTGAGAGTAACCACACTGTTTCCATGGGATCACAGGTTATTACCACAGCATTAGGGTTACATACATACCGTTCATGTTAATACAACAGTGCTTCAGTGGACCTGTAAAGGTGTTGAATTGCTTGCAAGAAAGCTCTGAGTGGGCATCAGGTAACCTAACCCTATCCAGTAATACGGGCTGGCAGGAGGTCTGTGGAGCGTCTGTAGGAGGAACTGAACAGGGAGGAGTGTAAACACATCCTGGTTCTCCCTCCACTTCCTGTCTGGGTGTCTCACACAGGGAGGAGTCTAAACACATCCTGGTTCTCCCTCCACTTCCTGTCTGGGTGTCTCACACAGGGAGGAGTCTAAACACATCCTGGTTCTCCCTCCTCTTCCTCCTCTCTCTCAGATGCCTCTATACCTCCTGTTCAAAAATGCATGTACACGTGTGACATAGTGAGATATTATTGATCCAGCTTTCAGGATGTCCCACGTAGAATAGGGTGAGGTCAGGTGTGGTGAATTTCAACACCATAGTTATAGCCTGTGAAACCAGTCAGATTGGCATGTGTTGCTTTTTCTCTGTGACTTGCATTCCTTCCTTCTCTATAAGAGGGTGGCTCACAGGAAAGGAATTTTATAAGGTCATTATAAAATTATGATTAGGATATGTATGTATGTGTATGTATCATATATAATGAGGAATGTATATGTAAAAACTACAGCTAACATTATTTAAGCTCACATGTTAGTGGATGCTCTCAAACATCTTCAGTATCTAACCATCTGTCTCTTTTTTCTGTCATCCTCCCTTCTCTCCCTCCCTTCTCTCCCTCCCTTCTCTCCCTCCCTTCTCTCCCTCTTTCTATCTATCCTATCTGTAGCTCAGGCAGTCCCAGTCCTACTGTACAGACAACGAGTGCCTTCAGGACAGTAAGTAGAGTTAGTTGATCAGAACATTCATTAGTTAGTAGAATAACGAACCACCGGCATTTATGACGTATGTTTCCAGAAGATGCTCGCAAGGAGAACCCAAGTATGTGTCTCTTAAAAACTATTTCACGTTACCCAGATGCGGAATGGGATTGTTCTGTTGCAATTTCGGGACTTTTGTTCAATAATCTTTAACCCATAAGATTTTGTAAGCATGGTATTCAAGAATGATTTAATGTTGGTACAGAAAACGTCGTACTTGTACTGAATCATAATTATGATGATTGTTTTTAATTGATATCATAGGTGGTTTAAAACAGTTGGTCTGCACATAGCCTAGCAGGCGTCATGAGTTTACAATGTGATGCATTTATGAAACACTTATTTAATTAATACACCATTTCATTAAAGGCGTGGGTAGTGTAGTGCATTGAAGAATATCCCAGTTTCAGTTTAATTTATGTAAAAATATATACACATATATATTGTTCTCTGTTTTTTATCTGACATTCTCTGAAGCTCTCGTTCATCTACGACTGCTCAGGAGCTGTCATTCATCTACAGCCTTTTTCAGCAGCCTCTTTAGCTGGGATGGTTTCAGCCTAAAACTAAGATCCATCATACTTGGCTGTTTAGGGTTAGTGAGGAGTGGTAGGGTTAGTGAGGGATGGTAGGGTTAGTGAGGAGTGGTAGGGTTAGTGAGGGGTGGTAGGGTTAGTGAGGGGTGGTAGGGTTAGTGAGGGGTGGTAGGGTTAGTGAGGGATGGTAGGGTTGGTGAGGGATGGTAGGGTTAGTGAGGAGTGGTAGGGTTAGTGAGGGGTGGTAGGGTTAGTGAGGAGTGGTAGGGTTAGTGAGGGGTGGTAGGGTTAGTGAGGGGTGGTAGGGTTAGTGAGGGGTGGTAGGGTTAGTGAGGGATGGTAGGGTTGGTGAGGGATGGTAGGGTTAGTCAGGAGTGGTAGGGTTAGTGAGGAGTGGTAGGGTTAGTGAGGAGTGGTAGGGTTAGTAAGGGGTGGTAGGGTTAGTGAGGGATGGTAGGGTTAGTGAGGGATGGTAGGGTTAGTGAGGGGTGGTAGGGTTAGTAAGGGGTGGTAGGGTTAGTGAGGGATGGTAGGGTTAGTGAGGAGTGGTAGGGTTAGTGAGGAGTGGTAGGGTTAGTGAGGGATGGTAGGGTTAGTGAGGGGTGGTAGGGTTAGTGAGGGATGGTAGGGTTAGTGAGGGGTGGTAGGGTTAGTGAGGGGTGGTAGGGTTAGTGAGGGGTGGTAGGGTTAGTGAGGGATGGTAGGGTTAGTGAGGAGTGGTAGGGTTAGTGAGGGATGGTAGGGTTAGTGAGGAGTGGTAGGGTTAGTGAGGGGTGGTAGGGTTAGTGAGGAGTGGTAGGGTTAGTGAGGGGTGGTAGGGTTAGTGAGGGATGGTAGGGTTAGTGAGGGCTATGGGGTGAGGCAGTTTATTAGAGTTGTTAAGGGTCTGACTATGGAGTTTGGAATAATGTTAGTTGAATTGTTGAACTTCATAACTCCCTCTCCTTCCCTCCCAGTACCGGGCCCTGGTGTGTCTGTCTCCCCGGACCTGACCATGCCCCTGGTGTTGGTAGGCTGGCTGGTTCTAGCTCTGGTTCTGTTCCTGCTGCGTCCAGCCAGCTTGAGAAGCTCTCGGCCAGCTGACAAGCCCAGCAGCCCCCATGTGAGTTCAGCCTCTAACCTGCCTAGAAAAGGCTTTCATCCACGTGGTGCTTCTACAAAGTACAGCAGATCAAGCTTCATAGGTGCAGAGTTCTAGAGCTTACCCCTAACGTAACCTTGATCAGCAGGCATTGATGTTGCACAGTACCACTACACAGTAACATCAACAGTACTAACCTGTGTTTTGGTTCGGACAGAGCCACCCAGCCCCCCCAGCCCCCCCGCTGGACTGACGTTGGGACCAGGAGAGCTGTGATGCACCGACACGCCCAGACCTAATGCTGCTGTTACTCTCCCTGTCTCCTGCCTCTCTCCCTGTCTCTCCTGCCTCTCTCCCTGTATCCTGCCTCTCTCTCCCTCTCCTTCCTCTCTCTCCCTGTATCCTGCCTCTCTCTCCCTGTCTCCTTCCTCTCTCTTCTTGTCTCCTGCCTCTCTGCTCTCTTGTGTTTTGGCTCTAGCCTGATCGGTAGTGGTGGGGGGTAGATGTTGCTTAGAAAACATGATGCACACAGATAAAACATTCCACAGTGATGTCACAGTCTTGACTCCTTGTGGCAGTGATGTCACGATCCTGAATCCTAGTGCCAGTGATGTCATAAAGGGACCGAGAGGCTGAAATGAACATGACCCACTCAAAGTAACTTTCATTTCTGAATTAATTGCGCCCTTTTTTAAACTTTTTGAAAATATATACATATAACATTTTCTTATGTTTACCAAAAATTGAGGAATCAGAGTTTCAGATTTCCCCCTGATTTATCTCAGAAGTAGATTTTCATGGAAAGTTGGGATGGAGGGTAAAAAATATATAGTTACATGTACACAAATCAAGTTGTCTTAAAACTGGGGGTGAATTTATTCAACTTGGGTCTTTTTATAACTCTGTAATGGACTGTACCATGCCTGTGCACAAATGGTTGAGTAGTAAACCAATGACAAATGTAATGTAGTTTGAGATTATACTCTTAATATTTTGTCAACACGTTTGTAAGTGTTTGCTCTATTTCGACGGTATTGTTTTGTGTTGGTGTGAATACTGGAGTTGCTGGGTCTCATTGCCCACACAAAGCACCTAAAGGTGGCTGAAGGAAGGAGCAGGAAGTACCTGAAGGTGGAGCAGGAAGTACCTGAAGGTGGAGCAGGAAGTACCTGAGGGTGGAGCAGGAAGTACCTGAAGGTGGAGCAGGAAGTACCTGAGGGTGGAGCAGGAAGTACCTGAAGGTGGCTGCAGGAAGTACCTGAGGGTGGCTGCAGGAAGTACCTGAGGGTGGAGCAGGAAGTACCTGAGGGTGGCTGTAGGAAGTACCTGAGGGTGGCTGTAGGAAGTACCTGAGAGTGGAGCAGGAAGTACCTGAAGGTGGAGCAGGAAGTACCTGAAGGTGGAGCAGGAAGTACCTGAGGGTGGCTGTAGGAAGTACCTGAAGGTGGAGCAGGAAGTACCTGAGGGTGGCTGCAGGAAGTACCTGAGAGTGGCTGCAGGAAGTACCTGAGGGTGGAGCAGGAAGTACCTGAGGGTGGCTGCAGGAAGGTGCGTACACCATCTGAATGTTTTTTTCCAACGGACTGACAGGGAACTCTGGGTCTGGGTTGGTTCCAGGCATGAATCAAGGCTGTTAGTTTAGAGAAAGGGCTCAAACTATGCACTTTTCAAACAACAACAAATAAACAGTAACATACGTTGTGTGTGTATCTGTGTGTGTCTGTGTGGGGGTGGGTGGGGGAGGGGCGCTACATAAAGGGGATAAATGTAGCGTTCCAAAGTTCTCAAGTTTTTTGTTTTTTAAATTCTCAAGAGTGACTTAACTGTTCTCCTGAACCCTGCTCCCGTCCGACTGTTGACGTGGCGCTGGTTGATAGGCTGAACGTTCAGAGCTTCACGTTGTTTCCGGAAGACAACCGCTCCAGCGAGAGTTGATTTGAAGTAGACTTCTGTCATTGATTCTAGACTTGTGCATTAGCGTAGTACTTGTACTCGAACGTGCTCAGTTAACTATTTAGAATATTGCATTTTAATTGCGTCACATATTTGAATAACCGAACTTGAGGTTCAGTGCTTTCTGGAAAATAAGGTAATTTTGCTTGCTGGTCTTGGTCCTTGCAGTAATTCCTGGTAGCTTGCAAAACTACGTCCAGTGGCAGTATCAAGTCGCTTAATAGCGCAAAACTACGATCTGAAATTGAAGAGGACGTTGTTTAAATGAACGCCGGCATTCGTGATTTTTTTCTTCCTGTACAGTTCATGATGACGCCGTGGACTCTCAGCCCTGCTGTGTGGGGAGTGAAAAGATAGCAAAATTTCAACTGAATTTAGGTTGCAAATTTGACATTATTTACGTTTGACTGCCCCTTCCAGATGTTTCAGATAAAGAAAATCTGTTGCATCGGAGCGGGATATGTCGGAGGTCCGACTTGCAGCGTGATCGCTCAAATGTGTCCAGAGATTAAAGTGACGGTAGTCGACGTCAACGAGTCCCGAATCAAAGCCTGGAACTCCGACACGCTTCCCATATACGAGGTAGCGCTCCAAAGGTGCTCTAGAGATACAGTCCAACCGAACTGTTACAGGTTCCATAGTACGTGTAGATTAAGGGCTGTTCATTGCCCCTTGCATTCCTCTAGTCTGGTGGTGGTTAATGAGTGTGCCTGTCCAGCCAGGCTTGAGAGAGGTGGTGGAGTCCTGCCGAGGGAGAAACCTGTTCTTCTCTACTGATATCGACTCTGCCATCAGGGAGGCTGACTTGGTGTTCATCTCTGTAAGTCCTCTGACACGCACACCCCCCCCGCACACACACACAAACCCCACACCCCCCCCACACACACAGACCCCCCCC
>BROE01000012.1:17315675-17338702 GCA_036571765.1 Plecoglossus altivelis | reverse complement strand
CCTCACTCTACCTGCTGCCTCTACTGCTGCCTCTACTGCTGCCTCTACTGCTGCCTCACTCTACCTGCTGCCTCTACTGCTGCCTCACTCTACCTGCTACCTCTACTGCTGCCTCACTCTACCTGCTGCCTCTACTGCTACCTGCTACCTCACTCTACCTGCTGCCTCTACTGCTGCCTCTACTGCTGCCTCTACTGCTACCTCACTCTACCTGCTGCCTCTACTGCTACCTCACTCTACCTGCTGCCTCACTCTACCTCCTGCCTCTACTGCCCCCGGAGTGTTGGGGGCAGGACCTCTGTTTCAACCTAAAGACTTAATCACAGAGAGAATCACCTTTCATCTACACCCTAATCCTCCACCCTTCCTTACTTCACAAGGTGCTAGTAGTTAGCAGGCGTGTGTGTGTCTGCATGTGTGTCTCAGGGAGTCCTCCAGTATTTACATCTCTAAGTACCTTCTGGAAGAAGGAGCTAATCTGCACATCTACGACCCTAAAGTCCTTAAGCAACAGATCCAACAAGACCTGTCCAGCACCTCAGACCCTGATAGAGGTGTGTGTGCATGTCAGTGTGCATGTGTGTGTGTGTGTGTGCACGTGAGTGTGCATGTGTCTGTGTGTGTGCACATGAGTGTGCATGTGTCTGTGTGTGTGTGTGCACGTGAGTGTGCATGTGTGTGTGTGTGTGTGCACGTGAGTGTGCATGTGTCTGTGTGTGTGTGTGCACGTGAGTGTGCATGTGTGTGTGTCTCTGTGTGTGTGTGTGTCTTGTGTGTGTGTGTGTGTGTGTCTTGTGTGTGTGTGTGTCTCTGTATGTGCACGTGTGTGTGTGTCTTGTGTGTGTGTGTGTATCTGTGCATGTGTGTGTATCTCTGTGTGTGTGTGTGTCTTACCTTGTGTTTGCTTTGGTTGTGTATTTGCAGTGTCTGAGCTTGTTACTGTGACTGCAGACCCGTACCAGGCTTGTGAGGGTGCCCATGCTCTGGTCATCTGCACTGAGTGGGACATGTTCAAGGTGAAACACACACACACACACACACACACTCTCTCTTTAGATGTGCATATACCTGTTTCAGTGTATGAGTATATGCATATTTCCTGGGTATCATGCCCAATAAACATAAGGTAGTCTACAAAACTACCATGGAGCAAGACAGAAGGGAACGAAAATAATTATTTCCCCCCAAAAAGGTTTACACTATTGATGAGTACTTGATGCGGACTCTACTATACTCTACTATACTCTGCTGAACTCTACTATAGTCTGCTGAACTCTACTATAGTCTACTATACTCTACTATAGTCTGCTGTACTCTACTATACTCTGCTGAACTCTACTATAGTCTGCTGTACTCTACTATACTCTGCTGAACTCTACTATAGTCTGCTGAACTCTACTATAGTCTACTATACTCTGCTGAACTCTACTATAGTCTGCTGTACTCTACTATACTCTACTATACTCTGCTGTCCTATACGTGTTTTTATTTGAATAAATAATCATGTAATTCTATAATTGAATAATTTGACTTAAAATTACTTGAGCCAATATGTATTCACCATAGAACATAGATTGTGGAATACTTTAAAAAACAATGTTTATCAATGCACTTTTATTTGAGTGGAGGATGTGTGTGCCTTTGCCCTGCCTGTCAGTGAGTTGGGAAGTATCAGCTGCTAGCATAGTCCAGCTAGCCTGCTCATGCCCCTGTCTCCTCCATCTGCTAGCATAGTCCAGCTAGCCTGCTCATGCCCCTGTCTCCTCCATCTGCTAGCATAGTCCAGCTAGCCTGCTCATGCCCCTGTCTCCTCCATCTGCTAGCATAGTCCAGCTAGCCTGCTCATGCCATGTCTCCTCCAGCTGCTAGCATAGTCCAGCTAGCCTGCTCATGCCATGTCTCCTCCATCTGCTAGCATAGTCCAGCTAGCCTGCTCATGCCCCTGTCTCCTCCAGCTGCTAGCATAGTCCAGCTAGCCTGCTCATGCCCCTGTCTCCTCCATCTGCTAGCATAGTCCAGCTAGCCTGCTCATGCCATGTCCCCTCCATCTGCTAGCATAGTCCAGCTAGCCTGCTCATGCCATGTCTCCTCCATCTGCTAGCATAGTCCAGCTAGCCTGCTCATGCCATGTCTCCTCCATCTGCTAGCATAGTCCAGCTAGCCTGCTCATGCCCCTGTCTCCTCCATCTGCTAGCATAGTCCAGCTAGCCTGCTCATGCCCCTGTCTCCTCCATCTGCTAGCATAGTCCAGCTAGCCTGCTCATGCCATGTCTCCTCCATCTGCTAGCATAGTCCAGCTAGCCTGCTCATGCCATGTCCCCTCCATCTGCTAGCATAGTCCAGATAGCCTGCTCATGCCCCTGTCTCCTCCATCTGCTAGCATAGTCCATCTAGCCTGCTCATGCCATGTCTCCTCCATCTGCTAGCATAGTCCAGCTAGCCTGCTCATGCCCCTGTCTCCTCCAGCTGCTAGCATAGTCCAGCTAGCCTGCTCATGCCATGTCTCCTCCAGCTGCTAGCATAGTCCAGCTAGCCTGCTCATGCCCCTGTCTCCTCCATCTGCTAGCATAGTCCAGCTAGCCTGCTCATGCCCCTGTCTCCTCCATCTGCTAGCATAGTCCAGCTAGCCTGCTCATGCCATGTCTCCTCCAGCTGCTAGCATAGTCCAGCTAGCCTGCTCATGCCATGTCTCCTCCAGGTGCTAGCATAGTCCAGCTAGCCAGTTCATGCCATGTCTCCTCCAGGACCTGGACTATGAGAGGATCTACCAGCGGATGCTGAAACCAGCCTTCCTGTTTGACGGACGCAGAGTCCTGGACCACCTGCACCCTCAGTTGCAGAGCATTGGCTTCCAGGTACCTTGCACACACTCATACACACACACAAACCCTTGCACACTCATACACACACACTCATACAAACCCTCGCACACACACTCATACACACACACAAACCCTCACACTCATGCACACACACTCATACACACATACAAACCCTCGCACACACACACACACACACCACAAAAACACCTACGACCTATTACACTCAGTACAACACCTATAAACAAAACAACCCACCAGCTGCGAGCAGCAGATCCTATTACGAACCACCACCATGCCAGCCAACAGAGCCCCTTCCGCAACCACAGTGACATGTCACATCCATCAGCATATCTGACGAAATTCACAGTTGTCGCCACACCCAACGGCTTGCAATAGCACATCCGGGTACGTAGTCGGGTCATGTAGGCAGCCACCAAATGATCAAGTATCCGCGTGTTGGTCAGGTACGATCACGATTTTACAGAGAAATCCTCAGTCCAGAGCTTACAGTACACACACACACAAAACCTGTCACCGACACTGGCGCAATGACTACAGGGCAGTGCATTAGCACCCTTCGCAAACTCATGAGCAGCACATTACGTGAAACCGCGTTGCAACACAAGCACATACGAAATTCCGGTCGACAGCTCAATGACACAACACGCAAGACCGGTCGCACAGCTCAGTACACACCAGCGCACACACTTGCGCACAACTCATACACACACACTCATACACACATACAACCTTCTACCACACATACAGAAATCCATCAGCTAACATACCACACAACCGCCAAACCTTCGCACACTCATACACACACACTCATACACACATACAAATCCTCACACTCATACACACACACTATCATTAACCTGGATTACTTGTGTCTAGATTGAGACCATCGGCAAGAAGGTGACAGCTATGCGCATCCCCTACACTCCCTCAGCAAGCCTCGCAGAGCCACCAAGCAAGAAGCCCAAGATGTGATCTACACACACACCTGAACTAACCCTGCCCCCCACCATACACACCTGAACTAACCCTGCCCCCCACCATACACACACCTGAACTAACCCTGCCCCCACCATACACACACCTGAACTAACCCTGCCCCCCACCATACACACACCTGAATTAACCCTGCCCCCCACCATACACACACCTGAACTAACCTTGTCCCCCACCATACACACACCTGAACTAACCCAGGCAACACTCACAGCCCATAGAAACCCTATTAAGACTTCCTATTACAGCCCTTAGTAACCCTTAGCAACCTTTAGTTCATGTCCTACAATGTTCATGTCCTTTTCATTTCATATTTGTAAACAAGAAGCTATTATACATTTTAAGATAAATCCTGACAATCATGAACTACCTATTGTATACTGTTGAAATGGTGTATATAATAGGTAGTACAGTAGTGCATAATTTCTACAGTACAGTTTTAGTGCTGAAGCTCAATGACGTGGTGTTGGTTATAACAGGTAGGTGATGGGGAAATGAGCAGTAGAGTTTGTATTTTAGATTTGAAAAATGTATAATTTTTTAGAGGAAAAATGTCACCATTGTGTGACTGAAGACTAAATAAAATGGACCAATTAAATGTGTGCATATCTTCAAAACCTTTGCATCCAAATACCATAATCTTCTGATCCTTAACCCATCTCTACTGTACATGTTCATCTGTATCAACGTAGATCCTTATAGGGTTAGCTTAAACCCAACATTTAATGATGATACAGAAAACTGATTTGTAAGTAGTTTTATATATTATTAGTTACATGTATACATTTACACAAAGTTCAGATAAACCTATGTAGGTTTCACCTGCCAAGTCTTCTTAAAACTGTCATGCCCAAACATCTCTCAAGCATGATCTCTCATACGCCTCTTAAAATCACCCATCTAGCCTCAAGAACTCCAGATTCTCAGTGTTTTGGGGCCAGTTTTTATACTTGGACCCTAACCCTAGATCATGACTAGGATCCCTTATCCCCACAGTCTCCCACCTCCTCCGAAACCAAGGCTCCAGGTGGAATACAAATACACTACAGACTGTTAAAGATCCTGAAGTTTATATATTATAATAATACACTGGAACATGTGTATGTAGTTTGCCTTGACTTCTATAATGTGGAGAATAATCCAGGCCCAGGGCTAACCCTGGCCACTAGTCCTGATGAACTGTTACCCTAGGACAGGAAGAGGAGGAGGCTGGAGGGAGAGGAGGAGGCTGGAGGGAGAGGAGGAGACAGAGGAGGAGGCTGGAGGGAGAGGAGGAGACTGGAGGGAGAGGAGGAGGCAGAGGAGGAGGCTGGAGGGAGAGGAGGAGGCTGGAGGCAGAGGAGGAGGCAGAGGAGGAGGCTGGAGGGAGAGGAGGAGGCAGAGGAGGAGGCTGGAGGGAGAGGAGGAGGCTGGAGGGAGAGTAGGAGGCAGAGGAGGAGGCTAGAGGGAGAGGAGGAGGCTGAACCTCCTCTCCAGCAGGCTGTGCATCAGTTCTCCTCTCCAGCAGGTTGTGCTTCAGTTCTCTTCTCCAGCAGGTTTTTCAAGAAGAACTCACCTGGAGTGGGGATGTTAACACATGGTAAATAGAATCACCTGGAGTGGGGATGTTAACACATGGTAAACAGTCACCTGGAGGGGTGACTTGCTAACCCAGTGCTGCTGCAGTTGTTTCCTACCTGCTTTGTAGGAGGACCTGACCAGGGGTCCGCTGGCTGTGTAGAGGAAGCCCAGCTCCCTGCCCACCGCCTCCCAGTGAGCAAACTTCTCAGGAGTCACATACTCCTCCACCTACACACAATTGAGTTCAGTGTTTGTGTAGAACTTAAGTAATGTATGTTGGGCTGAGTGTGTGTGTTTACCTTCAGATGACGTCTTGTGGGCTGCATGTATTGTCCAAGTGTTAGACAGTCCACTCCTGCCTCCCTAAGCTCTGTAACCATAACACAATGTCACCATCTTTCACAATGGCAACATGAATGCCATGGCAACATCACAAAACATTATTTCTCCTAGCATGATGGAGGTGTAAACATGAACATGTCTGTGTGTGTGTGTACTTGTGAGTGTGTTGTGTGTACCTGTGTGTGTGTTGTGTGTGTGTACCTGTGAGTGTGTGTGTGTACTTGTGAGTGTGTGTGTGTATCTGTGTGTGTGTTGTGTGCGTGAATACCTGGCTGGTGTGTACCTGTAGTGGTGTTGTGGTTGTGTGGTTGTGTGTGTGTGTACCTGTGAGTGTGTTGTGTGTGTGTGTGTGTACCTGTGTGTGTGTGTGTGTACCTGTGAGTGTGTTGTGTGTGTGTACCTGTGAGAGTGTGTACCTGTGAGTGTGTTGTGTGTGTACCTGTGAGTGTGTGTTGTGTGTGTGTGTATCTGTGAGTGTGTACCTGTGTGAGTGTGTGTGTACCTGTGAGTGTGTGTGTGTGTCCTGTGTGTGTATGTGTGTACCTGTGAGTGTGTGCGTGTACCTGTGAGTGTGTGTGCGTGTGTACCTGTGAGTGTGTGTGCGTGTGTACCTGTGAGTGTGTTGTGTATCTGCAGGTCGGTCTCTCCCAGCCCCAGCATAATGGAGGTCTTAGTGAGTCCACGGGGCATAGCTGCCTTAGCGTGCCTCAGGACACTCAGCGATTGGTCCATGTTTGCTCTGGGGTCACGCACCTGCCTGGGGTCAAAAGTCATTCACATTGGATCATCTACAGGATAAGCTAATCTCACTGGTGTTTCCCTGAATTAAAGGGAATGGAACAGGAATGAACATGGAACAGGAATGAACATGGAACAGGAATGAACATGGAACAGGAAGGAATATGGAACAGGAATGAACATGGAAAAGGAATGAACATGGAACAGGAAGGAATATGGAACAGGAATGAACATGGAAAAGGAATGAACATGGAACAGGAAGGAATATGGAACAGGAATGAACATGGAAAAGGAATGAACATGGAACAGGAATGAACATGGAACAGGGAGGAACATGGAAGAGGGAGGAACATGGAAGAGGGAGGAACATGGAACAGGGAGGAACATGGAAGAGGGATGAACATGGAACAGGGAGGAACATGGAACAGGAATGAACATGGAACAGGAATGAACATGGAACAGGAATGAACATGGAACAGGAATGAACATGGAACAGGGGGGAACATGGAACAGGAAGGAACATGGAACAGGAATGAACATGGAAGAGGGAGGAACATGGAACAGGAAGGAACATGGAACAGGGAGGAACATGGAACAGGGAGGAACATGGAACAGGAATGAACATGGAAGAGGGAGGAACATGGAACAGGAAGGAACATGGAAGAGGGAGGAACATGGAAGAGGGAGGAACATGGAAGAGGGAGGAACATGGAAGAGGGAGGAACATGGAAGAGGGAGGAACATGGAACAGGGAGGAACATGGAACAGGAAGGAACATGGAACAGGAATGAACATGGAACAGGGAGGAACATGGAAGAGGGAGGAACATGGCTCCCTTGCTAGTCAGAGTTGGTACTAAGACTGAAGCCAGATCAGTACAGAAGTCAAAATGACACCCTGGTTGTTCCACTGAGACCCTGAAGCAGAGTACATGCAGGGGGTCAAGGTTACAGCAGGCTTCCCTGCTACTGTGGCCCCCTGCCCAGTGTATTACAGACATTTGCTTGAACTGATTCAGGTGACTGGCTTACCTCTGCAGCTCGCGAACTGTCTCCACGTTGTGGGCATACACGTCTAATCCTGATTGGGCAACCTTCTCCACCGCCTTCAGGTCGCCACGGAAATCAGGGGTGAGACATTCCACCAGTATCCGAGAGTTCCTAAATACACGTTAGATATGCGTTAGATGCGTCCTATAATGCCCTAACCCGTAAGTGTGGCCCTCATCACATCAGTGGGTTTACAATACATGATTTACTTTGTAGATTGTTTAAATGTGGTTTGAGGACGTTTACCTCTCCTTGAGGCTGGAAACAGTCTTAGCGATGTGATCTGCCCCTCCGTCTGCTATGTCTAAACAGGAAGCAGGAGGTCAAAGTTCAGTCAGGAGACAGAGCGGACCCCAAGTCATCCTCTTACTGGGTTCAGCAGTATGTCAGAACTGATGCACATACTTTCAGGACTAATGACACTTCAAATGTTTTGTATTTCCATTCATTTGATCAACATTGTCATTTTGGGATATCTGAACACCTTATGTAATTAAATGTTTTGGTAGTCTTCTAAACTTCATGGAGGAATCATTCTTAATATACTCGTCACTCCTGCCATTCCAGCCACTACAAGGTAACAGTAAGGGTTAGAGGTCAGGGTTAGAGGTCAGGGTTAGAGGTCAGGAAGGGTCAGGGTCAGGGTACCGTCTCTGTCTACGGAGGTCAGCACCACATAGTCTAGACCCCAGGCAGCGATGGCTGCCGCTGTGTTGGAGGGTTCGTTGGGGTCCAGAGGCGGTGGGCGGCGTGCGGTCTTCACAGAGCAGAAGCGGCACCCTCTGGTGCAGGTGTCCCCCATAAGCTGTACATGGAATAAGAGGCCATGTGAGCGCAGCTTCTGATTGGTTATTATTAGCTGCCAATCACTCCTCGTCACCGTGCTCCTTTGTCCTGTGACAGGAAGCCTAAATAAATCTACAACTGATATGTTGTTGTGGTGCTCCATAATATTAGGTGATTCTCTGAAGCTGGGAGGACCAGTGCCATCAAGTACATATCCTAACACAAATATACATAACCCCACTGTAAACATATACATAACCACACTGTAACAATATACATAACCCCACTGTAAACATATACATAACCCCACTGTAAACATATACATAACCACACTGTAACAATATACATAACCCCACTGTAAACATATACATAACCACACTGTAAACATATACATAACCCCACTGTAAACATATACATAACCACACTGTAAATATATACATAACCACACTGTACAAATATACATAACCCCACTGTAAACATATACATAACCCCACTGTAAACATATACATAACCACACTGTAAATATATACATAACCCCACTGTAAACATATACATAACCTCACTGTAAACATATACATAACCCTACTGTACAAATGTACATATCCTAACCTTTACCCTACTATACAAATGTACATATCCTAACCTTAAGAAATAGGTAAGCACCCATCCCCTCCTAAAGAGGAGACAGGGCGTTGCTATGGAGAGAGGGCATTGCTATGGAGACAGGGTATGCAGCAAGACTCACCATGATGGTGGCTGTAGCTGTGGCATATTCTCCCCCTCCCCAGCACTCCCCGATGTTGGGACACCTTGCCTCCTCACACACCTGGGCAGGAAACACACACACACACACACTATAACACACACACACATGTGCTACATAACACACACACACACACGTGCTACATAACACACACACACACACGTGCTACACAACACACACACACACATGTGCTACATAACACACACACGTGACCTACACGTGTGCCACACTTGACATCATCTGAAAGGATGAAAATACTATGGTGGCTCACAGTGTGCAGGTTCAGGTCTCTCAGTGTGTTCTTCAGTTTATTAAAGTTTTTCCCAATTGGAATCTCAGTCTTCAGCCATGGAGGAAGTCTCAGCCTACACACACACACGCACACGCACGCACGCACACATTAGAGCACATCTCTGCCCTATTCATTACATCCTTGAATACTGCTGGACAGACGCTACTCATATTATGACATATATGACAATACTTCACTTCACATATTCTCAGGCATCATTTATCATGAAACACGAAAGTGGTTTTATGTCAGAGCCCTACTCACCTCTCTCCCTTTTCCCTTTTCAGAGTTCCTCTGTATTCCTCCCACTTGCTCTTCTCCGACAGCTCGCCAGAGATGAAGTCCTGTAGATCAGGTCCATCGTCCACCAACTCCTTCTTTCTGTCGGGCCTTGTCGAAGACGACTTGGCGGCTGTTGTCAAACTGCTGCTGGAATAAAAAACCTAGTAGAGAGACAGTCAAGTTCAACACGCAGCCCGAGTAAATAGTGGACGAAAAGAAGAGGTTTAAAACAAAGCTACAAACATACAACAAGAATTTCAGCGTCAACTCATACATAATTTCTGTTATGTTGCAATGTTCTCCTACATTTCTACGTTATTAACGTTTAATCAATGCCTGTAACCTTAAATCAAGCTAGCAATGGCCTTAGCTAGCTCTGGCAACATTCGTACTTAGATCGCTTATCTTTTCAGCTACCTGCTAGCTATCTAAATATCTTCTGATTGTACACAAATTATAGGAAAATAGCGTACTTACGTGTGGGTTGCATTTGGGATTCAGCCAAAGGTGATTGCTGGAAAACCGACCCGTTATAAGCCAACCTTGTTTGACCAGGGCCATGACATTAGCAGAGCTTGCTAATGGCTACGTCAGTTGGCTGGAGAAGACTTTGGTCCCACACAAACTAGCAGACGGAAAGATAACGTTCGGCTATATGCCTGAAATAAAATATACTTCTGAAATGGCGTGAACAAAGTTCTGGTGCAAATCTGATGTCATGATATTCAAATCACAACTCAAAATGGCTAAAATAAGATATATGTTACCATAATTAATACTAATCCATGAAATGCCTGAAATGATCAGGGCGGTGACATAGGCACGCACGACCCCTACATTACGTGATGACGTCCTTCCTTCTTTCTTTCCTTTACTACCGGCGAGGTGAGGAAACATGGACTCGATCTTAGGCTTTTTAAATCTATGTTCATCTTATCGTTTCTGTGTTGCACATACAAAACTTTAACATTTATACATTCGTAGTTTGGACGTACGATTTATGTGTTTTGTATATTATCAAAAATCATTAAGAGTACATGATTACGATTGTTTTTCCTCCGGTACCATCAATCCGTTTATAGGCCTTGGCCCCGTTGTACTTCATTAATCATTGGAAAAGTGCGTTTAATGAACTAATGTAAATACTTCCAGTGGTTATTCTGCTGTCTGGTTTAAATATCGGACTGTCCTCCGCTGAGATGTGGCCGCGAGTTATGCCAAACAAGACCGTCTTGTCTGCCTTGAAGTTGCTACCAGTTCAGTTTAGCTTTGACCGAATAACTGCTTTACCCGTAGTAACCATTTTACGAAGTTGCATGTCAATGATCCGAACCATGTCGCTAACCGGTTTGGGCTAAATATCCGCTTCTCCTCTGGATTATCAATACGTTCCATCTATTGACACAATCAGCGACAGAACATGGCTAACTTTTCCCCTCATCCTCTGGCAGAATGAAGACCATTCTCAGTAACCAGACTGTCGACATCCCCGACAACGGTAAGCACCCTAAACCCCTGTCCTGTGGCCAGAACCCTGTTTCCAGACTGTCTCGTTATTAACCCTCTACTTGGTGTAATCAGATTGTAACTTCCTTGCTCTGTGTTATAGTCGAGGTGAGGCTGAAGGGCCGGACGGTGATCGTCAAGGGGCCCCGAGGGACCCTCCGTCGTGAGTTTAACCACATCAACCTAGAACTCAGCCTGCTGGGCAAGAAACAGAAGAAGGTGGGTCAGGACAGATCATGCTCTCAGAATACCTTGACATTAAAAGCCTTGTGAACAGACTGCTGGCTTCTTAATGAGGATACTGCTGGCTCCTCAGTGAATGAGGATACTGGGTAGTGTTGGATGAGGGGGCTGAGTGTGTGTTCTGTCCCCAGCTACGTGTGGACAAGTGGTGGGGCAACAGGAAGGAGCTGGCCACTGTCAGAACCATCTGCAGCCACGTACAGAACATGATCAAGGGTGTGACCATGGTGAGTGACTCCCATACCTCTGCTCCTGACTGTTCAGTGTTTTACTGTGTGCTGAGCAGGAGGAGGGTGTTTCAGTGTTTTACTGGGTGTCTGAGCAGGAGGAGGGTGTCTGAGCAGGAGGAGGGTGTCTGAGCAGGAGGAGGGTGTCTGAGCTGCTTGCCTCCTTTCTTCTCCAGGGTTTCCGCTACAAGATGCGCTCTGTGTACGCCCACTTCCCCATCAACGTTGTGATGCAGGAGGGCGGAGCCCTGGTAGAGATCAGGAACTTTCTGGGGGAGAAGTACATCCGCAGGGTCCGCATGAGGCCAGGTGAGATGGTCACACCTTGTGGCCACACACAAGCACACCTTGTGGCCGCACACCTTGTGGCCACACACAAGCACACCTTGTGGCCACACACAAGCACACCTTGTGGCCACACACAAGCACACCTTGTGGCCACACACAAGCACACCTTGTGGCCACACACATGCCTTCAGACCCCTCCAGACGTTAGTGAGCGAGCCATGTTGTGCGTGTGTGAGACCCATGTTGATAGCTGTTCCTACTTCTTTCAGGCGTGGCCTGTACAGTCTCTGCTGCCCAGAAGGATGAGCTTGTGCTGGAGGGGAATGACATCGAGCTGGTGTCTAACTCAGGTGAGTCCTTGGCTGCTGCTCCTTCACCAGCTACATTCATTCAGCGTCTGGACAGATTCGCTCCACTACATTACGCCCAGGTTCTTCTCCGTCACCCCCCCAATACCTCCTCATGCTAACCCAGTGGTTCCAGAGCTGCCCTAATGCTAACCCAGGGCCACCACTCAACTGATGTGATTTGTTTTCAATCTAAACTGCTTAACGCAGCAAGTGCATGGGATCTGGATGTCTCTCAGACTAGCTAGAGTCTGCCTGCCCACCCCTTCAACATCCTGACATTAACTATATCCTCTCCTTTGTAAAACACTCATACTTGACTACCCTCCTGAATCTCGCTGTATCTTCATCACCATCATATCTTTATTATCACCATATCCTTGCCTTCATATCATCATCATTATATCTACCATCATATCTTCATTATCACTATCATATCTTCCATCATATTTTCATCATTACCCTCATATCTTCACCATCATATTTTCATCATTACCATATCTTCACCATCATATTTTCATCATTACCATCATATCTTCCATCATATTTTCACCATTACCATCATATCTTCACCATCATATCTTCCATCATATTTTCACCATCATATCTTCATCATATCACCGTCATATCCCAGTAACCCCTGTGTGTAGTGGGCCTGTTGCTCACTGGTCGGCCTGTGTACTCTCTGTTCCAGCCGCTCTCATCCAACAGGCCACCACAGTCAAAAATAAGGATATCAGAAAGTTCTTGGATGGTATTTATGTGTCAGAGAAAGGAACGGTAGTGCCTGTGGACCAGTAACCTCCTGTAGAGGTTAGACTTTCAGCCTCCCCCCGCCTCCAGGGGGAGCCACTTGCTTATGTTTGTCTGTTGGCTTTGGTGGAGCGCTGTGGAGATGCCCGTCTGTTCTGTTTACATCACCATGGACACTCAGTATATATCCAGGGGGTTTTCTGCTCATCCATGGTCCTATAATGCATTGCAAGGTTGTCCTATGTAGACCATATCTAGAACACGTCCAACATTAGTTAAAATCATCTGAAGGCTGCTGTCATTGCATGTTTTTTGGGGCTTCGCCAACTTGATGCTGAAGTATAATACCAACCACATCTGTCATGCTTTCAGTGTTAATGTGCAAAGAGCAATACATGCATCACTTCAGTGCCACCTCATGATAGATCTGGACTGTCCTTGTTGTTCTCACCTGTCGTCTTCCCCCACAGCCGCCCTCATCCAGCAGGCCACCACCGTCAAGAAGAAGGATATCCGGAAGTTTCTAGATGGGATCTACGTCAGTGAGAAGACCACCGTGGTGGAGCAGGCGGACGGCTGAACCGTCAGGATCAGCTTCAATAAAATTCTTTTTCAGTGACACCAACATGCCTCTGACTCGTCAGTTCTGACTGAAGACTGAACAGTCTTAGACCCTGGTAGTATGAGTGTTGTCTTGTAGAAAAGGCCCTGGTAGTATGAGTGTTGTCTTGTAGAAAAGGCCCTGGGAGTATGAGTGTTGTCTTGTAGAAAACATCTTAACTCTTAAGTAGGGGTCTCATATTCTGAGACCTATGGTGACTTTGTACCTTGCATCCAGAAACCTTCAAGACCACATCCAAGATCCTTGTTATCTGCAAGGAAGGTCAAACTGCTGGATCAGTCTCTGTTGGTCTGCATTTCTCACTCTTTACTAGAGTAACTCTTCATCTCCAAAATAGATCATTTCAAAACCTCTAAGTTCAGTAAATGTTTTGTCAAATCCTGTAGTAAAAGAATAACGAGTCAATCTTAATGAATGCGTGAAGATGTGTGAAGGGGAAGTCGTGGCCTAATGGTTAGGGAGTCGGACTTGTAACCTGCAAGTTGCTGGTTCGATTCTCGCACCGGCAGGAATTGAAGGTGGGGATTGTGAATAAACAGTGCTCTCTCTGCCTTCGATACCATGACTGAGGTGCCCTTGAGCAAGGCACTGAACCCCCAATTGCTTCCCGGGCGCTGTAGCAATAGCTGCCCACTGCTCCAGGTGTATGTTCACTGTGTGTGCGTGCGGTTGCCCACTGCTCACTGCTGTGTGTGCACTTGGATGGGTTCAATGCAGAGTGGAATTTCCCTGTTGTGGGACAAATAAAGGATCTCATTAAAGTTAAGATGTTCAGAAGTATTAGTGGCAACCAAAAATGTGTTTTCTCCAGACCTTTATTGGTAAATGGGTTAGAACAGCACAAACTACACTACTCAGAACACAAAGTACGCCTTACGATGAGAAATATAATCCTCCTAAATTCTCAATACAGAACCAATACAAGTCTTAGGTCTTCACTGACCTAAAGACAAGTGGGGTAATAGTTTTGATAGTCCAACCAGTATCCGAAAGTGAGTATATTTAAAAGTTAATGAATACTTTGAATGTTTAAATGTGGTATATTTTGATTTCAAAAGTTGAAGACCAGAAACTGCCATGATGACGCGTTATTTTAGCCCCATGTAGTGCATAAGAAGGATAGATATACAAAAATTATTTGTATTCAATAAATATAACATTAAAATGATCTTAAGTTGATGTAGAAATAGCTGGAATACTGAATGATTGAATTTATGTATTGCTTGTAGAACATTATTTAAAACTTTAAAAACCAAAATCGAGTAACTTAAGACCGATGTTGTGCATCAGAGGATGAAAGACACTGACATTAGATAAACATGTTTGAACATAGTTACGCATGATGATGTGCAGGTTAGCAACAACAGGAAGGGGGCCAACTGGACAGCTCGCCTCAGTTCCCTGGACATCATTCCAGAAGAGGTCGGTACCGGTAGCGGAGGCAGCAGCCTCTGAACGTGACATCATTTCCAAGCGCCGACCTGACACAATCATAGTTCGCGCCAAGGAGCTCTTCTGAAAGTGCGTAGTTACACATCTGACAGCAATCAATACGACAATTACACCATACAGTTGAATATGGTAAGTAACAGGGTTAGTGCATCGATGGTCTCAGTTTATAGTTCGTAGGTTCTGTGGTTGAAGGTTACAAAACACCGTGCTGATCATATTAGAAAACGCGCACAAAGCACCATATTAGCTGGTTAGCAAAGTCACATCATCTTGCTAGCTAATCAACTGCACATCACAACGACTGTTGGCAAAATGCCGTCTGATGTTTTAACACTAACAGGACGACTACTGTGTGTTTTCAGTGTCATGCCTTTCTTAACTGCATCGCTGTCCCAAAAGCTGACATGTCTGTTTTCATCTAACACTGTGCATGTCAACATGTACATTTGGTCAAATGAAATATCACTACAGTCGTTTATATTTTGATCTATTTTAGGATATCAGGCGGTTCTTTGCGCCGACCAAACCCGCAGTTCATAAACCCGGTCCAAATTTGAGCGCGCTCACAAACGATGACAAAAAGAAGAAAACAAAATCGGTTAGTCCAGAGGAAGTCGTAAAGAAAAAGAACATCACCAAGGTAACAGACATCAACACTTGGACGCTTTACATTTATTCCTGTGAAACTTGGCAATGTTTTACTTAGTCTAGATCCAGATGTTACTCTGATGGACTGCAAACTGAAGCCATGACAGGCACCAAGATACATGTAAATCAAGATAGGTTGTAATCAAGATACATAACCTTAAGACAGGTAATAATCTTAATCAAGATACATAGCAGCAGAGGTATTTCTAGTTTTTACATTACACTGTGCCTGATAGGTGAGATATTACATTACACTGTGTCTGGTAGCTGAGATGTTACTTTACACTGTGCCTGGTAGCTGAGATGTTACTTTACACTGTGCCTGGTAGCTGAGATGTTACTTTACACTGTGTCTGATAGCTGAGATGTTACTTTACACTGTGCCTTGTAGCTGAGATGTTACTTTACACTGTGTCTGGTAGCTGAGATGTTACTTTACACTGTGCCTGTAGCATGACTCTGACCTCTGAAGAACTGTAGAACTAGAATCCTAACTCTGTGCTCCTCTGGTCCTTCATATTCTAATATACTTTCTTTGTGGACTATTTTAAGTTGTCTTAAATACAAGTGTCAGCTGAAATGCATCAAATGTAAGTAATGTGAATTGATACTGTATCAAATACCAGCCACAGTTTGTTGACAGTTGTGCATCCATGTTTCAGAGAACCAGTCTCAAGACAGAGAAGACACAGCTCTGTGACAAGAAGAGGAAGAGACAGCTTATAGAGTCAGGTATGACTGCTCATAGTCAGGTATGACTGCTCATAGTCAGGAGTGACTGCTCTTAGTCAGGTATGACTGCTCATAGTCAGGTATGACTGCTCATAGTCAGGTATGACTGCTCATAGTCAGGAGTGACTGCTCATAGTCAGGAGTGACTGCTCTTAGTCAGGTGTGACTGCTCATAGTCAGGAGTGACTAGTCATAGTCAGGTGTGACTGCTCTTAGTCAGGTGTGACTGCTCATAGTCAGGAGTGACTAGTCATAGTCAGGTGTGACTGCTCTTAGTCAGGTGTGACTGCTCATAGTCAGGAGTGACTAGTCATAGTCAGGTGTGACTGCTCTTAGTCAGGTGTGACTGCTCATAGTCAGGAGTGACTAGTCATAGTCAGGTGTGACTGCTCTTAGTCAGGTGTGACTGCTCATAGTCAGGAGTGACTAGTCATAGTCAGGTGTGACTGCTCTTAGTCAGGTGTGACTGCTCATAGTCAGGAGTGACTAGTCATAGTCAGGTGTGACTGCTCTTAGTCAGGTATGACTGCTCATAGTCAGGAGTGACTAGTCATAGTCAGGTGTGACTGCTCATAGTCAGGAGTGACTGCTCATAGTCAGGAGTGACTGCTCTTAGTCAGGTATGACTGCTCTTAGTCAGGTATGACTGCTCATAGTCAGGTGTGACTGCTCATAGTCAGGTATGACTGCTCATAGTCAGGTGTGACTGCTCATAGTCAGGTGTGACTGCTCATAGTCAGGAGTGACTGCTCATAGTCAGGTATGACTGCTCTTAGTCAGGTATGACTGCTCATAGTCAGGTATGACTGCTCATAGTCAGGAGTGACTAGTCATAGTCAGGTGTGACTGCTCATAGTCAGGTGTGACTGCTCATAGTCAGGAGTGACTAGTCATAGTCAGGTGTGACTGCTCTTAGTCAGGTGTGACTGCTCATAGTCAGGAGTGACTAGTCATAGTCAGGTGTGACTGCTCTTAGTCAGGTGTGACTGCTCATAGTCAGGTATGACTGCTCATAGTCAGGTGTGACTGCTCATAGTCAGGTATGACTGCTCATAGTCAGGTATGACTGCTCATAGTCAGGTGTGACTGCTCATAGTCAGGAGTGACTGCTCATAGTCAGGTGTGACTGCTCATAGTCAGGTATGACTACTCATAGTCAGGTGTGACTGCTCATAGTCAGGAGTGACTAGTCATAGTCAGGTGTGACTGCTCATAGTCAGGAGTGACTAGTCATAGTCAGGTGTGACTGCTCATAGTCAGGAGTGACTAGTCATAGTCAGGTGTGACTGCTCATAGTCAGGTGTGACTGCTCATAGTCAGGTGTGACTGCTCATCTCTCCACTTCCAGATTCTGAGGAGGAGCCAGAGAAGAAGACGGAGACCTTCCCTCCCAAGAAGGGTCCAGTGCAGTACATCTCAGAGACTGGTGAGACACACTGCTAATACGGTACATCTCAGAGACTGGTGAGGTACACTGCTAATACAGTACATCTCAGAGACTGGTGAGACACACCCTGCTAATACAGTACATCTCAGAGACTGGTGAGACACACTGCTAATACAGTACATCTCAGAGACTGGTGAGACACACCATGCTAATACAGTACATCTCATAGACTGGTGAGACACACTGCTTATACAGTACATCTCAGAGACTTGTGAGACACACTGCTAATACGGTACATCTCAGAGACTGGTGAGGTACACTGCTAATACAGTACATATCAGAGACTGGTGAGACACACCATGCTAATACAGTACATCTCATAGACTGGTGAGACACACTGCTTATACAGTACATCTCAGAGACTTGTGAGACACACTGCTAATACGGTACATCTCAGAGACTGGTGAGGTACACTGCTAATACAGTACATATCAGAGACTGGTGAGACACACCATGCTAATACAGTACATCTCATAGACTGGTGAGACACACTGCTTATACAGTACATCTCAGAGACTTGTGAGACACACTGCTAATACGGTACATCTCAGAGACTGGTGAGGTACACTGCTAATACAGTACATATCAGAGACTGGTGAGACACACCATGCTAATACAGTACATCTCAGAGACTGGTGAGACTCACTGCTAATACAGTACATCCCAGAGACTGGTGAGACACACCATGCTAATACAGTACATCTCATAGACTGGTGAGACACACTGCTTATACAGTACATCTCAGAGACTTGTGAGACACACTGCTAATACGGTACATCTCAGAGACTGGTGGGACACACTGCTAATACAGTATATCTCAGAGACTGGTGAGACTCACTGCTAATACAGTACATCCCAGAGACTGGTGAGACACACCATGCTAATACAGTACATCTCATAGACTGGTGAGACACACTGCTAATACGGTACATCTCAGAGACTGGTGAGGTACACTGCTAATACAGTACATATCAGAGACTGGTGAGACACACCATGCTAATACAGTACATCTCATAGACTGGTGAGACACACTGCTTATACAGTACATCTCAGAGACTTGTGAGACACACTGCTAATACGGTACATCTCAGAGACTGGTGAGGTACACTGCTAATACAGTACATATCAGAGACTGGTGAGACACACCATGCTAATACAGTACATCTCATAGACTGGTGAGACACACTGCTTATACAGTACATCTCAGAGACTTGTGAGACACACTGCTAATACGGTACATCTCAGAGACTGGTGAGGTACACTGCTAATACAGTACATATCAGAGACTGGTGAGACACACCATGCTAATACAGTACATCTCATAGACTGGTGAGACACACTGCTTATACAGTACATCTCAGAGACTTGTGAGACACACTGCTAATACGGTACATCTCAGAGACTGGTGAGGTACACTGCTAATACAGTACATATCAGAGACTGGTGAGACACACCATGCTAATACAGTACATCTCATAGACTGGTGAGACACACTGCTTATACAGTACATCTCAGAGACTTGTGAGACACACTGCTAATACGGTACATCTCAGAGACTGGTGAGGTACACTGCTAATACAGTACATATCAGAGACTGGTGAGACACACCATGCTAATACAGTACATCTCATAGACTGGTGAGACACACTGCTTATACAGTACATCTCAGAGACTGTTGAGACACCTGTCTAATTCAGTACTCTCAGAGACTGGTGAGACTCACTGCTAATACAGTACATCTCAGAGACTGGTGAGACACACTGCTAATACAGTACATCTCAGAGACTGGTGAGACACACTGCTAATACAGTACATCTCATAGACTGGTGAGACACACTGCTTATACAGTACATCTCAGAGACTTGTGAGACACACTGCTAATACGGTACATCTCAGAGACTGGTGAGGTACACTGCTAATACAGTACATATCAGAGACTGGTGAGACACACCATGCTAATACAGTACATCTCATAGACTGGTGAGACACACTGCTTATACAGTACATCTCAGAGACTTGTGAGACACACTGCTAATACAGTACATCTCAGAGACTGGTGAGGTACACTGCTAATACAGTAGATCTCAGAGACTGGTGAGACACACCCTGCTAATACAGTACATCTCAGAGACTGGTGAGACACACTGCTAATACAGTACATCTCAGAGACTGGTGAGACACACTGCTAATACAGTACATCTCAGAGACTGGTGAGACACACTGCTAATACAGTACATCTCAGAGACTGGTGAGACACACCCTGCTAATACAGTACATCTCAGAGACTGGTGAGACACACTGCTAATACAGTACATCTCAGAGACTGGTGAGACACACTGCTAATACAGTACATCTCAGAGACTGGTGAGACACCCTGCTAATACAGTACATCTCAGAGACTGGTGAGACACACTGCTAATACAGTAGATCTCAGAGACTGGTGAGACACCCTGCTAATACAGTACATCTCAGAGACTGGTGAGGTACACTGCTAATACAGTAGATCTCAGAGACTGGTGAGACACACCCTGCTAATACAGTACATCTCAGAGACTGGTGAGACACACTGCTAATACAGTACATCTCAGAGACTGGTGAGACACACCCTGCTAATACAGTACATCTCAGAGACTGGTGAGACACCCTGCTAATACAGTACATCTCAGAGACTGGTGAGGTACACCCTGCTAATACAGTACATCTCAGAGACTGGTGAGACACACCCTGCTAATACAGTACATCTCAGAGACTGGTGAGACACACTGCTAATACAGTACATCTCAGAGACTGGTGAGACACACTGCTAATACAGTACATCTCAGAGACTGGTGAGGTACACTGCTAATACAGTAGATCTCAGAGACTGGTGAGACACACCCTGCTAATACAGTACATCTCAGAGACTGGTGAGACACACTGCTTATACAGTACATCTCAGAGACTTGTGAGACACACTGCTAATACAGTACATCTCAGAGACTGGTGAGGTACTCCCTGCTAATACAGTACATCTCAGAGACTGGTGAGACACCCTGCTAATACAGTACATCTCAGAGACTGGTGAGACACACTGCTAATACAGTACATCTCAGAGACTGGTGAGACACACTGCTAATACAGTACATCTCAGAGACTGGTGAGACACCCTGCTAATACAGTACATCTCAGAGACTGGTGAGACACACTGCTAATACAGTACATCTCAGAGACTGGTGAGACACACTGCTAATACAGTACATCTCAGAGACTGGTGAGGTACACTGCTAATACAGTAGATCTCAGAGACTGGTGAGACACACCCTGCTAATACAGTACATCTCAGAGACTGGTGAGACACACTGCTAATACAGTACATCTCAGAGACTGGTGAGACACCCTGCTAATACAGTACATCTCAGAGACTGGTGAGACACACTGCTAATACAGTACATCTCAGAGACTGGTGAGACACACTGCTAATACAGTACATCTCAGAGACTGGTGAGACACACTGCTAATACAGTACATCTCAGAGACTGGTGAGGTACTCCCTGCTAATACAGTACATCTCAGAGACTGGTGAGACACACCCTGCTAATGCAGTACATCTCAGAGACTGGTGAGACACACCCTGCTAATACAGTACATCTCAGAGACTGGTGAGACACACTGCTAATACGGTACATCTCAGAGACTGGTGAGGCACACTGCTAATACAGTACATATCAGAGACTGGTGAGACACACCATGCTAATACAGTACATCTCATAGACTGGTGAGACACACTGCTTATACAGTACATCTCAGAGACTGGTGAGACACACTGCTAATACAGTACATCTCAGAGACTGGTGAGACACACTGCTAATACAGTACATCTCAGAGACTGGTGAGACACACTGCTAATACAGTACATCTCAGAGACTGGTGAGACACACCCTGCTAATACAGTACATCTCAGAGACTGGTGAGACACACCCTGCTAATACAGTACATCTCAGAGACTGGTGAGGTACACCCTGCTAATACAGTACATCTCAGAGACTGGTGAGACACACTGCTAATACAGTACATCTCAGAGACTGGTGAGACACACTGCTAATACAGTACATCTCAGAGACTGGTGAGACACACTGCTAATACAGTACATCTCAGAGACTGGTGAGGTACACCCTGTTAATACAGAACATCTCAGAGACTGGTGAGACACACTGCTAATACAGTACATCTCAGAGACTGGTGAGACACACTGCTAATACAGTACATCTCAGAGACTGGTGAGACACACTGCTAATACAGTACATCTCAGAGACTGGTGAGACACACTGCTAATACAGTACATCTCAGAGACTGGTGAGGTACACCCTGTTAATACAGAACATCTCAGAGACTGGTGAGACACACTGCTAATACAGTACATCTCAGAGACTGGTGAGACACACTGCTAATACAGTACATCTCAGAGACTGGTGAGACACACTGCTAATACGGTACATCTCAGAGACTGGTGAGGTACACTGCTAATACAGTAGATCTCAGAGACTGGTGAGACACACCCTGCTAATACAGTACATCTCAGAGACTGGTGAGACACACTGCTAATACAGTACATCTCAGAGACTGGTGAGACACACTGCTAATACAGTACATCTCAGAGACTGGTGAGACACACCCTGCTAATACAGTACATCTCAGAGACTGGTGAGACACACCCTGCTAATACAGTACATCTCAGAGACTGGTGAGGTACACCCTGCTAATACAGTACATCTCAGAGACTGGTGAGACACACTGCTAATACAGTACATCTCAGAGACTGGTGAGACACACTGCTTATACAGTACATCTCAGAGACTTGTGAGACACACCCTGCTAATACAGTACATCTCAGAGACTGGTGAGACACCCTGCTAATACAGTACATCTCAGAGACTGGTGAGACACACTGCTAATACAGTACATCTCAGAGACTGGTGAGACACACACTGCTAATACAGTACACCTCAGAGACTGGTGAGACACACACTGCTAATACAGTACACCTCAGAGACTGGTGAGACACACACTGCTAATACAGTACACCTCAGAGACTGGTGAGACACCCTGCTAATACAGTACATCTCAGAGACTGGTGA
>BROE01000012.1:17275049-17314790 GCA_036571765.1 Plecoglossus altivelis | reverse complement strand
CCGTGTAGTTTTGTTTTCATCTAAAAACGTTCACACTATACGACTCCTATACCGCTTCCTCTGTGGGTTGCGGAGAGGGCCCAATCCGATACTCAACCCTTACGTTGTCTTCCGAGGGACCGGGTGGCCAATAAATATGAGGGATATCGGTCCAGAAAAAGCTTAACCATCACGTATTTTTAGGGCAAAAACGTCATACTAACCACCTTATGTAAATCTCGTTCATCAAAATGTCACACTAATGCCCCTTATGAATATTGTTCTGATTCAAAACATCATACTAACCCCTTATGTTTTTTCATCAAAAACGTCAACCCCCCCTTAAGTCTTTTTAGCCCAAAACGTCATACCCCCCCCTTACGTCTTTTCAGCCAAAAACGTCATACTAACCCCTTCTGTATTTTCTGCTCAAAACATTATACTAACCCCTTATGTATTTTCATCAACAACGTCATACTAGCCCCTTACGTATTTCAGCAAAAAACGTCATACTAACCCCTTATGTATTTTCATCAAAAACGTCATACTAGACTGCCTTTATTATGTTGTTCATGTAAGTTGTTTTCATTCAAAACGTCAACTGACGCTCCGACCCTTGTGTATTTTCATCAAAAACGTCATACTAACCCCTTGAGTATTTCATCCCAAACGTCATACCCACCCCTTACGTCTTTTCAGCCAAAACGTCCTACCGCCAACCTCACGTCTTTTTCAGCCAAAAACGTCATACTGGACCCTTTAATGGTATTTTCATCAAAAACATAAAGGGTTAGTAAGATGTTTTTCACGAAAATACAAAAACGTCATACAAACCAACATGTATTTTCTGCTCAAAAAAAGTCATACTAACCCCTTATGTGTTTTCTGCTCAAATCATCATGCTAACCCCTTATGTATTTTTTTATGTATTTTCATCAACAAACGTCATAGGAATGGCACTTGACGTCAATTTCAGCCCAAAACGTCATACTAACGCCCTTATGTATTTTCATCAAACGTCGCTAACTAACCCTTTACGGATTTTTGCATCAAAGAGCGTTGCATACTGATACGGTTGGTTGTCCTGTTAGCGTATTTTCAGCTCAAAACGTCTACCCACCCCTTACGTTTTCAGCCCAGCACAACGTCATACTAACACCCTTTACGTATATCAATGTCAAAACCGTCACTCAAACTTCCCCCCTTACGTCTTTTCAGCCCAAAACGTCATACCTCTCCTTACGTCTTTTCAGCCCAAAACGTCATACTAACACCTTACGTATTTTAGTCAAAAACGTCATACTAACCCCTTACGTATTTTCATCAAAAACGTTATACTAACCCCTTACGTATTTTAGCCAAAAACGTCATACCAACCCCTTACGTATTCTCATCAAAAACGTCATACTAACCCCTTACGTATTTCAGCCAAAAACGTCATACCCCCCCTTACGTCTTTTCAGCTCAAAACGTCATACCCCCCTTACTTCTTTTCAGCCCAAAACGTCATACCCCCCCTTACGTCTTTTCAGCCAAAAAAGTCATACCCACCCCTCACGTCTTTTTTCAGCCCAAAACGTCATACTAACCCCTTACGTATTAATATAGCCAAAAAGTCATACTAACCTACCCTTACAGTTTTTAGGTCAGACAAAAAAGTAAGTACTAACACATTACGTACTTTAGTCCAAAAACGTCCTCACCACTAACCGTTACGTATTTTCGAGTCAAAACGTTATAGGGGCTAACCCTTTGACGTTATTTTCATGTCGCAAGATACTGATGATGGTGTGTGTGACCGAACCTCGCTTAGCGTGATTTGAGTGTTGTCAGAAAATACGTTGCATAACCCTCCCACCTTTACGTCTTCTCAGCTCAAAAACGTCATAGCACCCCCTTAAGCTTTCTTTTCAGCCAAAAAAAGTGATAACCCCCTTACATCTTTCAGCCAAAAAAGTCATAACCCTAACAGCCTCCAAACGGTGCTTTCGAGCCAAAAATGTCCATACTAAACCCCTTAAATATTCTTAGCCAAACAACGTCATTCCACAACCTTATGTATTTTTAATCAAACAAACACGTCATTACTAACCCCTTATGTCTTTTCAGCCAAAAACGTCATACTAACCCTTACGTATTTAAGCCAAAACGTCATCTAACCGCCCTCATGTGAGTATTCATGAGTCAAAAATGTCATAGCTAACGCTTTCATGTAATTTTTTCAATCAAAAACGCCACTAATAACCCACTTATTCTAATTATTCAAATCAAAACGCTCATAACTAACAGTCGCCGTAGATAGTGTTGAGTAGAGAGATCAGTCTAGTGCATGTCTAACGTGTCCTCCATTATGTAGTAGCATCAAAAAGTCATACTACGCACTCTATCGTCTTTTCATGGGTCGAGAGAGACGTAAATACTTGAGCCAAACACTTATTTGTAATTTTCATGAAAGTTAGCGGTCGATTTAGTCTAAAAAATCCTTAGTGTATTTTCAATAAAAAACTTCATGACCACCCACTGTGCCTTATCGTCTTTTCTAGATAGTAGAACAGTCTATCACGCGAGTACCCCTTAAAGAGTCTTTTTCACGCCAGCAAGAGCAGTCATGATATCAATAGAAGCTGCGCGTTTGCAGTCTAAGAGTGTAGTGTGTTGTTTAGCCAAAAATTGTCGATGTAACTAACACCCGGTGACTTTCAGTTGCCTTGAGATTCTGTAAAGAGCTATGGATCAGGAGGCTTCACTAGTCGACACGCACCTGTGATACCAATATCGCGGCGATAGTCGTGCCTCGCTCTACGCCTTACGATTCGGCATTTACAAGCTCAGTTCAGATCAAATACGCATCATCTTACCCCCACCCAGGTGGCTGGCGTTTGTGTGGTGGCTTTACTTGCGGTATGTCTCATGCAGGCGACCCTTGCTATACACCTTTACATATCTTTTAGCACACAATGTGCAACAACTAACATCTACATCCCTTATGTAGTTGACCGTTTCATCACATTATTAACGTCGTACTAAGCCCTTATTTATTTCATCAGAAAAACCGAATAATCAACCACTTATATTATTCAGTTCAAAAAAAAATACCACTCTCCGAAAAAATAAAACCTTTACCACACCGAGCACCCGGGTTTAGTACGCTGCTGTGGGCGCGTCGCGCAGGTCAGTGATACATCACTACACTATCACTACCAAAGATTATTGCCTGTCGTGTACTCGCAGTCGAGTAACACACACACACCACAGTGCTTTGGTTATGCGCATGGGTCAGGTATTCGAGCTCTCTACACGATAGCAACACAAAAATGCGTGCTATCTTGTATAGACGTCACGCTTACATCACACAGTACTTCACACTCATCATACAAAAACCGCAAGCGATAGATTTGCTTGCGTAGCGGAGGCTTCAGGTAACTATTACTCGATGAGTTGGTGTTGCAGATTTGTGTCACAAAACCCACAGTGTTAGCGTAGTGCCGGGCTCATATCGAAGACTAGTATCATCTCCGTACGCACAAACCAAAAGGCCGCATCACAATCAGATCTAACTTGGCACTTATCAGATTCTTTTTGGCAGTTAGGCGAGAGCGACATCGTCTTATAAGACGTGGATACTGGGGTGTGTGAGCCTGTATGATTAGATTTACATCACAATCCTCCAAAAACGTCAATACCCATAGCTCGCGCTTCAGATCGCGTCGTTCTGTAAGGTTCACATATGTTCATTCAACATGCTCACACACACGAGATGGCTAGGACAGTACCTCGGTTATGGTATTTTTCGGGTGTGTCGAGGATAAGATACTGCAGTCATACGGACCATCTTAAAACACCCACTGCGTCTGTTCTTCAGCCCATAAATAGCGTCTAGTTGACGAGGTCAAGTCCACAACAACAGCCACAGCTGCGTCTGGTGTGCGACTGAGGCCTCCTTAGTCTTTCAGTAAACCCAACACAAACGTCCATCAACACACATCATACCGACAAGCAATGCCGTTGTGTGCGAGGTTAACCGTACACCACCACCACCACAGCTGCTCTGGGTGTTGGCGAGTCAGTCACCACACCACATCACTACAGCCACTCACCACAGCTGCCTGGGTGTGGTGAGTGAGTACACCACACACACACACACAACACACAGCAAGCTACTGGTCCGGTACAGCGCTCGGGTGGGTGGGCTGATTGCGAGGCGTCTAGTATCACCACACAGGCAACAGGGTCGTGCTAGTTTGGGTTGTGTGGCAGGTATGGAGGGGTACCAGTACGTACTTTAGTCGCAAAACAAAGTCAGTCACACACCAACACACCATGTAGTAGGATATTTAACTACATCCACAGACTGTGCACTTGTCGTTAGTGACTGCCCGATGATGCTATGTTTACTGGACTCAACAGAACGCCATCATGACGAGCCCCTTAATCGTGATCGCCACGTTCACTTCAGAAACTGCTGTTCGTATCAGACACTTCGTCGTTCTCAGTACATCCCCACTTATTCGCACTATCTGTCACATAACAAAGAGTACAGGTACTTACACAGCACAGCCTGCTTGGCTCTTGATTGACGATCTTGTGTCTCCAAGGTCAAAACATGCACTACACTACAACAAACAGCACACCCACCTATAGGCACGTAGCTCTCTTGCCATTTGGTGTGCGACGACGAAATCATCCAAGTACGTAACACAAACGACCCCCACATTGAATTGATCATTCTCATGTGGTCGTATAAGCACAAGCGTACTAGTACCCATCACACACACCCACCACCACAGCTTGCTCATGGTGGTGGCTCGTTAGGTCTAGCACTCTCAAAACGTTATACGTACACACACACACACAACACCACCTATACGCCACAACGCGGTCTTGGTCTAGAGGAGTTCACGCTAAAACAACCTCATCACACACCCACACACACAGCTCCTCGGTGAGCTGTCTCGCTCGATGGTCATGGACACAAGAGCCACTCAACAAAACCTCTCCACTACAGTGCTGCTCGTGTCGCTGTGAAGCTCGCTCTATGTTTACACACACAGTATTTATGCCAAAAGGTCATACTACACCACACCATGATGCACTGGCTTCTTGTCCGCTCGAGAAGGGTCAGTACCCACCACACCACGTCACGCATCAACACCGTCGAAGACCCTGTATGCCGTGTGTTTGTGCGTGGGTCAAAAAACAGTCACATACACGACACACACCACGCTGCGCTTCGCCTGTGTTAGCGAGGTGTCTATTGGATTCAGACCTACAACAACCATCCAATGCTGCCCTCGGTCGCTGCCGAGGTCGCATGGATAATCACACAGCACATCTCTAGTTGTCTATGGGCAGTAGACAGAAGGGTCTAACGCTACCACCAGCACACACCTTCACACAGACCATACTCTGATGCAGCCTCCGACACTCAACACGCCGAATGCATGGTCGCTGAGGTAAGTACACACACAAGCACAACCCAGCCTGCTCTGGTGTGTGAGGTCAGTACAACACACACACCACACACCACAGCTGCTCTGGTGTGTGAGGTCAGTACACACACACACACACACACACACACACCACAGCTGCTCTGGTGTGTGAGGTCAGTACACACACAGAAAGAAAAAAAAAATCACACACACACAACACACCAAAGTTCTGCCTCTCTGGCTGTGCTGAGGTCAGTAGATCTCTTCTCAGACACACCACATCATCAGGTCTCAGAGATTAGGAAACACTACCCCTCGTAGTGTGATGCGTGTATAGGTCTTATTGAGTACACACACCACACGCAACACCACCATAAGTGCTCTAACTGCGTGTTGTAGAGGCATTCAGATTACATCACAGCACCACCACAACACACACAAAGCTGATCTGGTGTCGAGAGATGTCACTACACACACACCACACACTACACACACACCTGCACACGCACACCCTCAACACACACACGCCTTCACTAACACACTATTACTATCTCCACTCACACACACGCACACGCTCGTCTACATCGTGAACTGTCGGGTTCAGTTTTCTCGTTATTTGACATATCTTTCAGCTAAAACCGTGCATATATGTGGGTGTAGGAGCTGGGCTTCAGCTACGTAGAGATGAATGCCAGCTGCACCCGGAGTAAGAACAGTCTGAAAGAGGTGGTTGCTGCTATTTGCGAGTCCTCACACAACAGTCTAACATCCATCTAAATCAGAGCACCTACTCGCTCAATGCTGTATTCAGTTTCATTCAAAGAAACATTATGTCACTACACAAATACTGAAAGGGCCGAGCGCACCTCTCACGGGCACCTAATCATGACACTTCTCATCAGATAGCACACAGATATAACGATCAAGACTAAGCAAAGCACTCCGGTCATTGACTGAATATAATGATCTATGTCGTTCATATAGTTTAGTACGAGCGATAACTTCCGTCAGATTCGAGTGTAATAGGTGGAGGCTGATTGTGCTGCACTGCATCTAATTTATCATGGCGAAAAGAGGGACGGAGGGTGATGACGTTTACATTGGCTATCTTTGTCACCTACGAGACCTTGACGCTCGAGGAGCGACAGATGGAGCCTGGATCACAACGCGATACACCCATTCAACAGGCCACTTCTCTATTAGGCATCGCGACAAATCACAATCTATCACACTACATCACACCACCGCCCTACACATTACTAGTAACGTCACTCTATTTACAGTGCTACACACACGCTCACCAACAACAGCTACTAACTTTATCAACCTACACAGCTACACACACAGCTACACACACAGCTACACATACAGATACACACACAGCTACACACACAGCTACACACACAGCTACACACACAGCTACATACAAACACAGTGTTGTTCTTTACAGAACCCATCAGATCTATATTTCCCTTCACTACCTTCTGGTGGTCTGAATAACCTCTTACTCCTGCAGGAGATGATTGGTCTCATCAAGCAATCGAAGATCCCCATAATCTTCATGTGCAATGATCGAAACCATCAGAAGATCCGTTCACTGGCCAATTACTGCTACGACCTGCGTTTCCAGAGACCTCGTCTAGAGCAGATCAAGGTACACACACGCCCCACACACACACACACAGGTACACATACGCCCCACATACACACAGGTACACACACACATACACAGATCCACACACACACACAGATCCACACACCACACATACACACACAGATCCACACACACACATCAACACTCGCACACAGTCAAGTTAAACCCTTTTTAATGAATAAACTTCATCAGCCTTCCTCCCCTCCCCCCAGGGAGCCATGATGTCCATTGCGTACAAGGAGGGCATCAAAATCCTGCCCCCTGCCCTCAATGAAGTCATCCTGGCATCCAATCAGGATATTCGACAGGTAACAATACAGCTGCTATGTGTTTGTCTTAGACACCATAAGGAATCTGGATTCCTACCAGCTTAATCCTGACGACCTCTCTGTAACCATGCCATCACCACTGCAGGTGCTGCATAACCTCAGCATGTGGTCGTCAACCCACAAGACGTTGTCGTACGACCAAACGAGGCAAGACGCCCAGGGGGCGCGCAAAGACACTCGTCTGGGCCCCTTTGACGTGTGCAGGAGGGTGTTCTCCTCTGGGAGCGACTCTCCCAGTAGCCTCCAGGAGAAGTCAGACCTGTTCTTCCATGACTATTCTCTGGCCCCACTGTTCGTCCAGGAGAACTACCCACACGTCCAGCCTGCTGCCGCTAGGTAACACACTGCCCCTTACCTGGGCAGAGGTGTGGAGTAGGGAGGGGTAGAGGAATGAGGTGGAGAGGAGGAGATGGAGAGGAGGAGATGGAGAGGAGGAGATGGAGAAGAGGTGTAGAGGAGGGAGGTGTATAGTAGCAGAGGAGACTGGCAGGAGTGGTAGAGTACCTGATTGGTTCAAGAAGGAAGTATTCCTGTCTCTAAATGGGTCCTTTCTCTCCTCATCCTTTTCAACTCTTCCTCCCTCTTTCTGCTCTCCCTCGCTCTCCTCTTCTTCCTCCTCATCTCCTCCTTCCATCTGTCCTCTGGTCCAGAGGCAATATGCAGGCCCTGCTGGTGCTGCTCAGTAGAACAGCTGACTCCATCTGCGATGGCGACCTGGTGGACAGACAGATCCGCTCTCGACAGACCTGGTCACTGCTGCCCACTCAGGTAACACACTTTACACTGAAGCCTTTAATGGTTGAACAACGGGACCTGATCAAACTGCAAGTGTGTGTGTGATTGATGTGTGTGTTTATTGTTGTGTGTGTTCCAGGCGATCTATACAAGTGTGTGTGTGTGTGTGTGATTGATGTGTGTGTTTTAATGTTGTGTGTGTTCCAGGCGATCTATACAAGTGTGTGTGTGTGTGTGTGTGTGATTGATGTGTTTGTTTTATTGTTGTGTGTGTTCCAGGCGATCTATGCAAGTGTGTTGCCAGGAGAGCTCATGCGGGGCTACATGTCCCAGTTTCCATCCTTCCCAAGCTGGCTGGGAAAACACTCATCCACCAGCAAGCACTCACGGATCCTACATGAGCTGACTTCACACATGAGCCTGAAGTAGGGGTACACACACCCCACAATAACACACACTATAACACACACCCCACAATAACACACACTATAACACACACCCCACAATAACACACACTATGACACACACCCCACTCACAATAACACACACCCCACAATAACACACACTATAACACACACCCCACTATAACACACATACTATAACACACACCCCACAATAACACACACTATAAAACACCCCACTCACAATAACACACACCCCACTCACAATAACACACACCCCACTCACAATAACACACACTATAACACACACCCCACTATAACACACACACTATAACACACACCCCACAATAACACACACTATAACACACACCCCACTCACAATAACACACACCCCACTCACTATAACACACACCACACAATAATACACACTATAACACACACACCACACACAATAACACACACTATAACACACACACCACACACAATAACACACAACACACATTAGGACATACACACTCTAATACCCTCCCCCCCTGCTGTAGGACATTGAGCAGCGGCGAGACAGTGAACCAAGACTATTTGCCGTACTTCCGGAGGATGCTACTTAGTCCACTCCAAAGGCAGGGTGCTGAGGGAGCAGGCCAGGCCGTCCAGCTCATGGACCAATATCACCTCATCAGGGAGGACGTGGACAGCATCATGGAGATCAGCGTCTGGGGTGGCCAGACCGATCCCTACGCCAAGCTGGACCCCAAGGTCGGGGATCAGGGAGGGGTGTTATGTCTGGATGCATGTCTACTCCCAGGAGGAGGGAGGGAGGACTGCAATGGATTTGGTTGTAATCCATTGTTGGGGCAAGGACTAACCCTGGGTGTCTCTCCAGGTGAAAGCTGCCTTCACACGGGCATACAACCGTGAGGTGCACCTAACCCCATACTCCCTGCAGCCAATCAAGAAGGGGCGTCGTGGAGGAGGGGGAGGTGACTTGGAGGGTGCGGAGCCAGACAGCCAGGTGCCTGAGGAAGAAGAGGAGCATGAGGAGGAAGGGCTTGATGCAGATGCCATGATCAAAGTAATTGTTTAACACTTCAATCCAGTAATACCTCATCTGGCAGCCTATTATGACCGATTGTGTTGATTAGGTTTTTGTGTAAGGAGTGTGTGTGTCAGGACTAGGTGTGTGTGTCAGGACTAGGTGTGTGTCAGGACTAGGTGTGTGTGTCAGGACTAGGTGTGTGTGTCAGGACTAGGTGTGTGTGTGTGTGTGCCAGGGCTAAGTGTGTGTGTGTGCCAGGGCTGTGTGTGTGTGTGCCAGGGCTGTGTGTATGTGTGTGTGTGTGTGTGTGTGTGTGTGTGTGTGTGTGCGTGTGTGCGTGTGTGCCAGGGCTAAGTGTGAGTGTGTGTCTGGACTAAGTGTGTGTGAGTGTGTACTAAGTCCCTTGTCTCTCCACAGCAAAAGAAAGCCAAGGAGCCCAAGAAGATGAAAGCAGGGGATTCTGGGAAAAGGAAGGGCAAAGGCAGAAAATAAACTTTGGATCAAAAAGAAGACAATATTACTTAACAGGAAATCCCCATGGCTCTTGTTGGTGTTGTGTACCTGCTGTGATGGACGATGTGTTGCCAGGGTAGTCACAGTTTCCCCTCCCCTGCACAGCCATCTGATCAGAAGAAACACTAACACTCCAAAAGACCTGGGTCATTATGTGGCTGTGATGAGCAGTAACACAGGTGTGAGCAGTAACACAGGTGTGAGCAGTATCACAGATCACAGGTGTGAACAGTATCACAGGTGTGAGCGTCTAGGCAGAATTAACCTGAGAGTAGCTCTGCACAAGATCTGAACCCTCGGGGCATCACAATAACAATGTGGCAGAGATCATGTTACTGTCGTTTTGGAGATTCCATATGAGTCAGCTCTGAAAAGATCTTCAAAAACATTTGGTCTGCTTTCATTAGTAAGACCTGTCTGTGACCACAGTGTAAGGTTAGTTGTTGTTTTTTTTTACTCGGAATTAAACAGTTTGTTCTTTGTTCCATTCACAAGAGGACCTGTTCACTAGAGAATGTGAAAACTGAGGTTTCCTGTACTCGCTATTTTCACTGATGAGTAATAAAATGTTTACTGTTTGTATTCTTTCACCCTGTCATGGTAAGAGTTACAGATGTGCATATGTGTGTCAGAACTGAGGAGGAAGGGGCGGAGTTAACCGGCTCCTTAGATGTCTGCTCAGCTATCTGCTCAGCTATCTGCTGAGTTATCTGCTCAGCTATCTGCTCAGCTATCTGCTCAGCTATCTGCTCAGCTATCTGCTCAGCTATCTGCTCAGCTATCTGCTCAGCTATCTGATCAGCTATCTGATCAGCTATCTCCTGAGTTATCTGCTCAGCTATCTGCTGAGTTATCTGCTGAGTTATCTGCTGAGCTATCTGCTCAGCTATCTGCTCAGCTATCTGCTCAGCTATCTGCTCAGCTATCTGATCAGCTATCTCCTGAGCTATCTGCTCAGCTATCTGCTCAGCTATCTGCTCAGCTATCTGCTCAGCTATCTGCTCAGCTATCTCCTGAGTTATCTGATCAGCTATCTGCTCAGCTATCTGCTCAGCTATCTCCTGAGTTATCTGATCAGCTATCTGCTCAGCTATCTGATCAGCTATCTGCTCAGCTATCTGCTCAGCTATCTCCTGAGTTATCTGATCAGCTATCTGATCAGCTATCTGATCAGCTATCTCCTGAGTTATCTGCTCAGCTATCTGCTCAGCTATCTGATCAGCTATCTGCTCAGCTATCTGCTCAGCTATCTGATCAGCTATCTCCTGAGTTATCTGATCAGCTATCTCCTGAGTTATCTGCTCAGCTATCTTATTAGCCATCTATCTCTACATGAGATGGTTGGGTTTGGGGTTGATTCTTTAGGCAGTCTTCAGAATGCTATTATTGATGTTGGTTTAGATATAGGCTTGGCTCTCATAACTGGTACACCTCAAGGCCATTTCAGTCATATTTGTCATTTAAACTGTGAAGTTTGGTCAAAAGCATCATTCACAGATGACTTCAAGCTTTGAAGTGCTTCAATCATCTAGATAAATGGAGTCTGCTTTGATTTGATGGACTAGTACCAACCCAAGACAGTGAAATACATGAAGCATTGGAAAGGTCACCATGAGCTACAATGGGCAGAAGATGATACAAAAATCTCAATAAATATTAAAAAATAGTAAAGGTAACAAAACCTAAAGTGAATTTCGAAAAATATTCCAAGAATAGAAGCACGAAGTCCAAGGGTCCTGACAGAACTGGGGACAACTGGCAGTGGGCTGACGGAGGAGAAATGTTTTTGTAGTAAGTCAAACTCTGGGATTAAAGAATAAATACATGACTGCTTTTGGCCTTAGTATGTATTATGCAACCCTTATAATAAATATATTCTACTTTTGTTTAGTCCTTAAAGACTTGAATGGAAATTTTTTACATGGCTCTGAAATGATAAGTGTCAATACTTACCCCATGTTTATTGATTATGCTCCCCTTTTTCTCAAACATTTAACGAAACCTTCCTTTCTTCGTCACAGCCGACGGCATGGACTTTTTCCAGCTTTGTTTTGGGGACTTTTGGGACTTTTTTCCAGCTTTTCCAGCTTTCCAGGACAGAGACCACCACTGTTGTAGTCTTTAATTGAGTTTATGAACTGACTTATCGTGGATTTAAAGTCCAAGATGTCAGCAGAGCCCTTCTAACCACGACCCCAAGTAGACATTCTCTGATGTCAGTTAACAGTGGCCACGAGAGGGATCCATCTGCTGGAGACAGCGCTGCGCAACGCCTGCTGCTCATTGGCTGTTGCTATGGCATCGCCCTGGCTAATGCGGACGCTGTAGAGTGAAGCATTCTGGGACATGTACACAACTGTGGCGGATGTACTTGAGTGAAAAAATATATATTTCGCGGATAAAATAAAAACAATGAAGGTGAGTGAGACGTTCATTTGATTGGTTATGGCTGATTGTATGTGGCTTCCGTCAATCTTTTTCCTAAGGGATACAAAAACGGAGCAACGACTAGACCTACCTGCAAGCAAGCGTTGCTAGCGAGTAAAGCAACGTTAGCCACACGGGATTGATAGAAAACTCGAGTATTTACGCCCGATCACCTGTTGCAAATAACAAACATTCTCCAGGATAAGTAAATGTTTTCCTTTTCGTCCGAAGCGTGTCTTTACTCTAGCAGATAGAGGTTGGCACGGATCTACCCTGCAATACAAATGGCAGAAAACTTTGGGGAACTACATTGCTGTGTCTGGGTGAGTTAGTATATACAATTGAGTACTTTTTATAGTCAGAAATACTGGCAGCTACCTGGGTTGATGTTCTATTTGTTGACGAGCACACCATCTATTCCAACATGCTCTCTTCCTCACCCACAGCCCTGACAGTTCAGTGAAGATCTATGATCGACATGGGCAGAAGAAGAATGAACTTACCCTCCCAGGGTTAGTAAGGCTGTATTAAACTGTCTCTATATTGTTAGAATGTAATGACTGGCACAACTGAGACACCCCCCTGCCGAACACAGGCGCTGCATAGCCATGGACTGGGACAAAGATGGAGACACCCTGGCTGTTATTGCTGAAAAGTCAAGCTCCATCCACCTGTGGGATGCCAATGTCAACAAGTCCTCCCAGATAGACAGCGGAATGAGGTCAGTCGACTGTCAGGCTACTCGGACCCCCTGGTGTGTGAAGGTGGATGTGTCAGGGCCTCTGGTGTGTGAAGGTGGATGTGTCAGGGCCTCTGGTGTGTGAAGGTGGATGTGCTGCTGACAGACTTCTGTTACCCATTCTTAGAGACCAGATGTCCTTCATTCTTTGGTCAAAGATGAGCCCCCTGTTAGCTGTGGGAACAGCCAAAGGGAACCTGCTAATCTACAACCAGCAGACGTCACGCAAGATCCCTGTACTTGGTAAAACACACACAGATATTCACACAAATACACTTAAAAAGACTAATGCACACGTGTACATACACGTATACACATAGTAGACTTCCACAGCAATCAATACTTAAAATATCTAACGTATTTCTCTCTCCTCATTTACCCTCCCTCCTTCATACACACGCCCACCACACCCACCCCGCACACATGCACACTCTCTACACACACACTCACACATGTGCACCCCACACACACACACACACACCCTCTATACGCACCCCTCCACACACGCACACTCACCCTTACAGGTAAGCACACCAAGAGGATAACCTGTGGATGCTGGAGTTCTCAGAACCTGCTTGCTCTAGGCAGTGAAGACCGCACCATCACCATTAGCAACCACGAAGGAGATACAATCAGACAGGTTAATGCTGCTATTATGTATATATTCGCTGCATGGCGAACACAGTTTGTAGCTGCAGCGCTAACATGGTTCATAGCTGCATAGCTAACATAGTTCATAGCTACATAGCTACCACAGTTCATAGCTACTTAGCTACCACGGTTCATAGCTACAAAGCTAACACAGTTCGTAGCTGCAGAGCTAACACAGTCCGTAGCTGCAGAGCTAACACAGTTCGTAGCTGCAGAGCTAACACAGTTCGTAGCTGCATAGCTAACACAGTCCGTAGCTGCAGAGCTAACACAGTTCGTAGCTGCAGAGCTAACACAGTTCGTAGCTGCATAGCTAACACAGTTCGTAGCTGCAGAGCTAACACAGTTCGTAGCTGCAGAGCTAACACAGTCCGTAGCTGCAGAGCTAACACAGTTCGTAGCTGCAGAGCTAACACAGTTCGTAGCTGCAGAGCTAACACAGTTCGTAGCTACATAGCTAACATGGTTCATAGCTACATAGCTAACGTCTGTCCCTTGTCTTTCCTCCTCGCAGATGTCTGTGCGAGCTGACCCTGCTGATATCCAGTTCTCTGTGATGAAGACAGATGAGAGGTCGTCCCCAGGGGAGAGCACTGTGAGTGTCTGTTCTAACGGTTCCACCCTAGAAGTTCCACTCGTTTTGATGGTTCTGCCCTGCCCCAGCGGTTCCACCCTGCTCTGATGGTTCTGCAGTCCGCAGACTAGCACTATACTCCTCTTTAGAATGGGACTAGCACTATACTAGTCTTGCAGGGACCTGGAGTGGCACGTAGCCGCAAAATGTTTTTATCTAACAATACACAATCTAATATCCTGAATCCTGCTACACCCAACTACATCCAAACACCTGTTTCCAGGTGAGTGTTGCCGTGGGGAAGAAGACCCTGTTCCTGTACAACCTGAACGACCCAGATAACCCCATCGAGCTGGCGTTCCAGCCACGCTATGGACACATCATATCCTACCGCTGGTAGTACCTATAGGGTTATGGTTAGCTCGTATATAAACACATGCGATGCTCTAAGACTAAACCCAGTCGTATATGAATACATGCGATGCTCTGAGACTAAACCCAGTCATATATAAATACATGTGATGCTCTAATACTAAACCCAGTCGTATATGAATACATGCGATGCTCTGAGACTAAACCCAGTCGTATATAAACATGACCCCTCCCCTCCTAGGTATGGGGATGGCTATATCATGATTGGCTTCTCCCAGGGCTATTTTGTGGTGATTTCCACCCACATCAAGGAGATCGGCCAGGAGCTGTTCCAGGCCCACAACCACAAAGACAGCCTGACTAGCGTGGCCATCTCCCCCACACTCAACAAAGCAGCCTCCTGTGGAGACAACAGGTAACCTTGACCCCTGACCCTACCGGTGACCCTGCACTCAACGCACTATCTGCAGCTGAGAAAGATGAGACTAGAAAGGTGTTGTTTTGCTCTGAAGTATGTGAAATGGATTAGAAAAGATTTCTAATGTAAATGCTGTGAGTGATTTATGACTCACCTTGTAAGGATCACTTGTTTTCCCATGTGTAAAGGGCCTGCACAGGAGAGATTATACTGTAGACGTGTATTATTCTGTGTCCGCACATGTACTCCACCTGCTCCTGAACCTGCAGCATCAAAATACATGACCTGTCTGAGCTGAAGGAGATGCATGCCATTGTTAACCTGGACGATGAGACCAAAGGTGAGTAGTTTTATCATCACAAAGAATAACNGCCCCCCCCCCCCCCTAGGTCTTGACCAGCTGAGCTGGACAGATGATGGACAGCTGCTGGCTGTGTCCACCCAGAGAGGCACCCTGCACGTGTTCCTGACACGCCTGCCCATCCTTGGGGCTAGTTGGGGCACACGTCTGGCCTACCTCACTTCCCTGCTGGAGGTCACTGTCTCTAACCAGGTGGAGGGGGTGAGCACTTGCACAGGCTGCACACATATCTGCCTCGCCTCAGATGGTGGTGGGTCTGCCTTTAGGTTAATGTGGGCTCGGGCAACCTAACCCATAGTTACCACTCCCCTCACCCTGGTTACCACCCCTAGTTACTGCCCTCACCCTGGCTACCACTCCCCTCACCCTGGTTACCACCCCTAGTTACTGCCCTCACCCTGGTTACCACCCCTAGTTACTGCCCTCACCCTGGTTACCACCCCTAGTTACTGCCCTCACCCTGGCTACCACTCCCCTCACCCTGGTTACCACTCCTAGTTACTGCCCTCACCCTGGTTACCACCCCTAGTTACTGCGCTCACCCTGGTTACCACCCCTAGTTACTGCCCTCACCCTGGTTACCACCCCTAGTTTCTGCCCTCACTCTGGTTACCACCCCTAGTTACTGCCCTCACCCTGGTTACCACCCCTAGTTACTGCCCTCACCCTGGTTACCACCCCTAGTTACTGCCCTCACTCTGGTTACCGTTCCTCACACCCTAACCCAGATTAGATTCATTAGTGCTTTTTAGGGGTGTAACAACATATAGTAATATAAATCGCTTGAACTGAGTGAAGTAAATTGTATATACAACAAAGAAAAGTATTGAAAATGTTTTGGAAAGAAATCTGTTAATTGAATTTCTGTTTGATTTAAGATGTTCAAAGTAGCGTGATATGTATTGTGATACATATAGCGATAAGTATACTAACTTGTTGGTAAATCTGGGACATCATGAGCTAATCTTTCTGTGGCTCCTGAAAGATAAGTAAATTCCACTTAGATTAGGTTTATTCTCAATGTGTTTTAAAACCCAGCTGGCGGACAGAGGATCAATTGACTGTGTGTTTCAGGAAGCGCCTGTTGTCGTAGCAGTGGAGGTGGAACCCAGCTTCATCGCTGTGGGCCCAGACCACCTTGCTGTTGGGATGAACAATCAAGCATGGTTCTACAACCTTGGAGACAGAGGTGTGTGAGGTGTGGAGAGGCTGAAGGACAGTATACACATGTGTGTGTATTTCTGTCTGTGTGTGTGTTTCTGTGTGTGCGTGTGTTTCTGTGTGCATGTGTGTTTCTGTGTGTGCGTGTGTTTCTGTGTGCTCCAGGTGTGGAGAGGCTGAAGGACAGTACATACATGTGTGTGTGTGTTTCTGTGTGTGTGTGTGTTTCTGTGTGTGCGTGTGTTTCTGTGTGCGCGTGTATGTGTATGTGTGTTTCTGTGTGTGCATGTGTGTGCGTGTGTGTGTATGTGTGTTTCTGTGTGTGTGCTCCAGGTGTACAGAAGCTGAAGGACAGTATATACATGTGTTTCTGTGTGCATGTGTGTGCGTGTGTTTCTGTGTGCGTGTGCTCCAGGTGTACAGAAGCCAAAGGACAGTATATACATGTGTTTCTATGTGTGTTTCTGTGTATGTGTGTTTCTGTGTGTGCATGTGTTTCTGTGTGTGTTTCTGTGTATGTGTGTTTCTGTGTGCATGTGTTTCTGTGTGCGTGTGCTCCAGGTGTACAGAAGCTGAAGGATGTGGAGTACCTGGGGACGATAGGTAGTATGTGTCTGAACTCTGACTATGCTGCGGCTCTGCTGGATGGCAAAGTGCAGCTGCACATGGTGAGGACTGTGTGTGTCTACATTGCACTGTATGTCAAGGCTGTAATAATGCTGTGTGTGTGTGTGTGTGTGTGTGTGCAGATCGAGGGGGAGGAGCAGGAGGAGCAGAGACAGACTAGGTTGTTTCCTGACAAAGACATTCCAGGTCGCATCCTCAGCCACGCCCTCACCAACGACTTCCTGTTCTACAGCACCGATGTGGGTCAACTTCTTCACCCTCTACAGACCTCAAAGCCATCAGTCCTGATGTCTGCTGTCTCTCTTCACCTTGTGTTGTGTGCCAGCAGGCAGGGGTGCTGGTGTGTGTACTGCTGGAGGGCTGGCAGGTGATCAGCAGGTTCTCTCTCAGTGTGGCCGTGAGGAGGGTGTTCCCAGACCCCAACGGAACCCGCCTTGTCGTCATCGATGACAAGAGTGACGGCTTCCTGCTCTGTCCTACTAGTGTGAGGAACCACACACACACTCACACACACACTCGCTCACTCTTGCTCACGCTTGCTCACACACACACTCACGCTCACACACACACTCACGCTCACACACACACTCACGCTCACACACACACTCGCTCACACTTGCTCACACAGTTACCCACATACACTCAGGCTCACACACACATTACTCTCACTTAGTCTCTTTATTGTAGGCCAACAGTCAAATATTCAGCCATATAATAATGTATCTAGCTCAATACAAAGATTGAACAAATGTTCCTGTGATCCTGTAGATGTCCTGTTGAAAGCTGCATATTTTCTGTGGCAGAGCACTGCAAAAGTTGGAATGCGACTCACCTGCCATACCCCACCCAAATCTGTTCAAATGCGGTAGACTAGCCACCAAGAAGATTTTAGAGAAACAAATGTATATCCCGTCACCATCTGAACTTCAGAATGATAAATTGATGTACATTTAGGCCACACCACTCAGCCCTTATCTAGCTGTCCTGCTGTAGGTAGCCCAGGTGTGAACTCTAACCCTAACTAACACTAACGCTAGCAGGAGGACCTGCAGGATATTGCTGGTTTCCCCCCCAGCATCTCTGGGATCCTCTGGGAGAACTGGCCTGCCGACAGAGGAGTTTTTGTTGCCTACGACGATGACAAAGCCTACACATATGCTTTCCACAAGAACACCATCTACGGTAGGACCCTCAACACACACATGTGCTTTCCACAAGAACACCATCTACGGTAGGACCCTCAACACACACATGGGCCTTTCACAAGAACACCATCTACGGTAGGACCCTCAACACACACATATGCTTTCCACAAGAACACCATCTACGGTAGGACCCCAACACACACAGGAGATTAACCGTAACACTATCTATGGTAGGACCCTCAACACACACAGGAGATTAACCCTAACAATATCTACTGTAGAAACCTCAACACACACAGGAGATTTGCTGGACAAGAAAGTACATAAATACAAATATTCCCTAACACTTATATAACCTTTTTTTTTAAAGATCTCTTGTTCTCTCCCCTCTACCTCCTATTCCTTCCTCCTCCCCCCTCCACCTCCCTCCTCCTCCCCCCTCCCCCCTCCATCTCTCCCCCCAGGTCCCCAGGTGGAGTTGGTCGGGAACACCAAACTGCCCTTCTCCCAGAAGCCCTTGCTGCTGTACAATGGCGAACTGGTGTGTCAGACTCAGAGTGGGCAGACCAGCACTGTGGCCCTGAGTACACACACCTTCCTCACACACACACACACCCCAGAGGAGCTACGAAAACAGCTGACACAGGCCCTCCAGCTTAAGAGGTGAGACACTGTCCTGAACATCCCAAACGAATGTTTGTTTGCTCTCGGTCATATTTATTACTCTTCACTTTTGCTGAATTAAAGAAATGCTCTACAGAAATGGTAGATTATTTGATGTAAGACAAACAAAGCAATTATAAAAATCTATAATAATATATCTTATTATTTTTTAAATATAACACAAAATGGTTTAATGAAAAACATTTATGGAAGAAAAAACACCTTCCAGAGTGAATCTAGTTGATTTACTGAAGTGTTTGGGTTAGCCTAACCCTAACCTGTGTGTGTGTATGCCTACCTGTGTGTAGGTGTGTTTACCTGTGTGTGTAGGTGTGTTTACCTGTGTGTGTAGATGCGTGTGTGTGTGTAAGCCTACCTATATGTGTAGGTGTGTTTACCTGTGTGTGTATGTGTGTGTGTGTTTACCTGTGTGTATCTACCTGTGTGTGTGTGCATGCTCAGGTTCCCTGAGGCGTGGGACCTGTGCAAGGCTGTGGACTCTGAGGAGGGCTGGGGGGAAATGGGCCGGGCCTGTCTGGTCCACATGGAGCTGCAGCTTGCTGGAAGAGTCTATCGCATGAGCTCCAATATTGGCATGGTGATGTCCCTGGAGGGCCTCCAGGTACACACACACACACACATATACACACACATATACACACAGATATACATACATCCTTGTGCCTGTCTCTCTCAGGGCATAGAGGACAGAAATCTACTGGCGGGTCACCTGGCCATGTTCCTGAATGAATACAACAGAGCTCAGGATCTGTACCTGTGCTCCTCCTGCCCTATTGCTGCCTTGGAGGTAACACACACACACACACACAAACATACACACATACACACACATAGTGGCAGGCCAGTGTTACTAGCATGCTGTGTGTGTGCAGATGAGGAGAGACCTGCAGCACTGGGATAGCGCTCTGATGCTGGCCAGGAGACTGGCTCAGGACCAGATCCCTTTTATCTCTAAGGAGTACGCAGTACAGCTGGAGTTCATGTAAGTCACACACAGACTGTACACACATGCCTATACACACTACACATTAATATACAAACTACACACATGCACATACACACCCTAACCCTAACACACACAACGCACACTTGTGTTTCTGTGACCCTGTGCTGTGTCCTGTACAGAGGGGAATATGTGACCGCGTTGGCCCACTACGAAAAAGGCTTGACCCTCAACGCACAGGTAGGAGACACAACCTAGGGCAGACCACACAGGTAGGAGACACAACCTAGGGTAGACCACACAGGTAGGAGATATTACCCTGAGCAGACCACACAGGTATGAGATATTACCCTGAGCAGACCACACAGGTAGGAGACACAACCTAGGGTAGACCACACAGGTAGGAGACACAACCTAGGGTAGACCACACAGGTAGGAGATATGACCTAGGGCAGACCACACAGGTAGGAGATATGACCTAGGGCAGACCACACAGGTAGGAGATATTACCCTGAGCAGACCACACAGGTAGGAGATATTACCCTGAGCAGACCACACAGGTAGGAGATATGACCTAGGGCAGACCACACAGGTAGGAGATATGACCTAGGGCAGACCACACAGGTAGGAGGTATGACCTAGGGCAGACCACACAGGTAGGAGATATTACCTAGGGCAGACCACACAGGTATGAGATATGACTTATGGCAGACCACACAGGTAGGAGATATTACCCTGAGCAGACCACACAGGTATGAGATATGACTTATGGCAGACCACACAGGTAGGAGATATGACCTAGGGCAGACCACACCCACATACCATCCACACTAATTTCCCCAGTTCCAGGAGCATGATGAGGCGTGCCAGGGGGGCGTGGCCAGAATGTCCATCCGCATGGGTGACATCAGGAAAGGGGCAGGGCTAGCCATCCAGCACCCCAGCAGAACTTTGAAGAAGGACTGTGGAGCCATCCTGGAGAGCATGAAGGTATATATAGATATATACTAGTATAGATCAGAGTATCTCACAACAGTGTGTGTCTGGGTATAACAGTGTGTCTGGGTATAACAGTGTGTCTGGGTATAACAGTGTGTCTGGGTATAACAGTGTGAGTCTGGGTATAACAGTGTGTGTCTGGGTATAACAGTGTGTCTGGATATAACAGTGTGTGCCTGGGTATAACAGTGTGTCTGGGTATAACAGTGTGTGTCTGGGTATAACAGTGTGTCTGGGTATAACAGTGTGTCTGGGTATAACAGTGTGAGTCTGGGTATAACAGTGTGTGCCTGGGTATAACAGTGTGTCTGGGTATAACAGTGTGTCTGGGTATAACAGTATGTGTCTGGATATAACAGTGTGTCTGGGTATAACAGTATGTGTCTGGATATAACAGTGTGTCTGGATATAACAGTGTGTCTGGGTATAACAGTGTGTCTGGGTATAACAGTGTGAGTCTGGGTATAACAGTGTGAGTCTGGGTATAACAGTGTGAGTCTGGGTATAACAGTGTTGGTGTTCCTGTATGTGTGTTCCTGCAGCAGTTCTCCGAGGCAGCACAGCTCTATGAGAAAGGCCAGTACTATGACAAGGCAGCATCTGTCTACATCCGCTGCAAGAACTGGTGAGGGACTGCTTCACTAATAGGGCTAGGGTAACCCTGGTTACTGGGACTGCTTCACTAATAGGGTTAGGTAACCCTGGTTACTGGGACTGCTTCACTAATAGGGCTAGGGTAACCCTGGTTACTGGGACTGCTTCACTAATAGGGCTAGGGTAACCCTGGTTACTGGGACTGCTTCACTAATAGGGTTAGGGTAACCCTGGTTACTGTGACTGCTTCACTAATAGGGCTAGGGTAACCCTGGTTACTGGGACTGCTTCACTAATAGGGCTAGGTAACCCTGGTTACTGGGACTGCTTCACTAATAGGGCTAGGGTAACCCTGGTTACTGTGACTGCTTCACTAATAGGGCTAGGGTAACCCTGGTTACTGGGACTGCTTCACCAATAGGGTTAGGGTAACCCTGGTTACTGGGACTGCTTCACTAATAGGGTTAGGTAACCCTGGTTACTGGGACTGCTTCACTAATAGGGTTAGGTAACCCTGGTTACTGGGACTGCTTCACTAATAGGGTTAGGTAACCCTGGTTACTGGGACTGCTTCACTAATAGGGCCAGGGTAACCCTGGTTACTGGGACTGCTTCACTAATAGGGTTAGGTAACCCTGGTTACTGGGACTGCTTCACTAATAGGGCTAGGGTAACCCTGGTTACTGGGACTGCTTCACTAATAGGGCTAGGGTAACCCTGGTTACTGGGACTGCTTCACTAATAGGGCTAGGTAACCCTGGTTACTGGGACTGCTTCACTAATAGGGTTAGGTAACCCTGGTTACTGGGACTGCTTCACTAATAGGGCTAGGGTAACCCTGGTTACTGGGACTGCTTCACTAATAGGGCTAGGGAAACCCTGGTTACTGGGACTGCTTCACCAATAGGGTTAGGGTAACCCTGGTTACTGTGACTGCTTCACTAATAGGGCTAGGGTAACCCTGGTTACTGTGACTGCTTCACTAATAGGGCTAGGGTAACCCTGGTTACTGTGACTGCTTCACTAATAGGGCTAGGGTAACCCTGGTTACTGGGACTGCTTCACTAATAGGGCTAGGGTAACCCTGGTTACTGGGACTGCTTCACTAATAGGGCTAGGGTAACCCTGGTTACTGGGACTGCTTCACTAATAGAGAGTTCACCTTGATTGCACGATTGGCAAAGAAGTTTCCTGTTCAAATAAATTAGATATGCACATGCACACTTGTTTCAAATTCTGAGTGTCGTTATGACTTTTGCATGGCAGGCAGCTGTTAACTTTTTCTCCCACTTACTTTCTCTCTCCTTCCCTCTTCTTTTGCTCCCTCCCCTGTCTTCCCTCCCTTCCCTTCGCTCAGGGCAAAGGTGGGAGAGCTGCTACCTCAAGTCTCATCTCCCAAGATCCACCTACAGTACGCTAAGGCCAAGGAGGTGGATGGAAGGTGGGTAGCCTGTGTGTGCCATACCCAGGTTGGGTTTCGTCTGTGAGAGCTACTCCTACTTGATCTCAATGCTGCCACAGGTACCAGGAGGCAGCACAGGCTTATGAAAGTGCCAAGGACTGGGAAAACCTGATCCGGGTGCTTCTAGAACACCTTAACAACCCTGAGGACGCCGTGCGCGTTGTCAGGGAAACGCAGAGCATCGATGGAGCCAAGATGGTTGCCAGGTGAGGTGCATGGAGTGGCGTGGAACCTAACACAACATCTCCCAATGGTAAACATGCAATTACAGTGTGCGCATGTCTGCGTGTGTGTTCACAGGTTTTTCCTACGTCTGAATGACTATGGCTCAGCCATCCAGTTCTTGGTCCTGTCCCACTGCAACGATGAGGCCTTCCAACTTGCTCAGCAGCACAGGCAGATGGAGCTGTATGCTGACATCATAGGTGTGTGTGTGCTGACATCTAAATGTGTTGAGACTGTGTGTGGTAGGTGTTGTGTCTAAAGTGTTGAGTGTGTGCGGTAGGTGTTGTGTCTAAAGTGTAAAGCGTGTGTGGTAGGTGTTGTCTAAAGTGTTGAGTGTGTGCGGTAGCTGTTGTGTCTAAAGTGTTGAGTGTGTGTGGTAAGTGTTGTGTCTGAAGTCTTGAGTGTGTGTGGTAAGTGTATAGCAGGGGTCTCCAACTACGGTCCTGATAAGCTCCCGTCCTGTAGGTTTTCACTTCAACTGCAAATAATGTAGCCTCATTAAGCTCATCATCCAGGTAAGTAGTAGAATCATGTGTGGCAGGTCTCTAGGAACAGGGTTGGAGACCCCTGGTGTATAGTGTTGTGTCTAAAGTGTTGTGTGTTTGGTAGGTGTATGGTGTTGCGTGTAAAGTGTTGAGTCTGTATATGACAGGTTCAGAGGCGACCCAGGAGGACTACCAAAGCATTGCTCTCTACTTTGAGGGAGAGAAGACACACCTACAGGCTGGGAGGTTCTTTCAGAAGTGTGGCCAGTACAGCCGGGTATCACACTGCACACTCTACACCACTCCTAAACACTCCACACCACTCCTAAACACTCCACACCACTCCTAAACACTCCACACCACTCCTAAACACTCTCTCACACACACTCTCTCTCTCTGTCTCTCTCTTGGTCTCTCTCTCTGTGTCTCTCTCTCTTAGGCCCTAAAGCATTTTCTCAAGTGTCCCAACTCTGATGATAACCTGGCCATAGAGATGGCTATTGACACGGTTAGTAATACCAATGTTTGTTTCATACAGTATTTGCTAAGGAAGATTGTGTATGAGAAGAATGATGACTGTGTGTGTGCGAAGGTGGGCCAGGCTAAAGAGGACTCCTTGACGAACCAGCTGATCGACTACCTCATGGGAGAGAGTGATGGAATGCCAAAGGTAATAAACACATCTCTGCCTCCATATATTGAATCAATCTGAATATTGAATCAAACTTACTACACAGTTAATGGAGATATGGTGGAGGGGAGGGGAAAGCCGTTTTACAAAGTTGGAAATTCCACTCTATAAAATGCAATTTGATTGGTTTAGCCTGCATGATAGCCTGCCCCCTTTCCCAGGATGCCAAGTACCTGTTCCGCCTTTACATGGCCCTGCGGCAGTACAGAGAGGCAGCCCGCACCGCTATCATCATTGCCCGCGAGGAGCAGTCTGCAGGTGGACAACAGATTAGCTAACCCTAACCCAGTCTGCAGGTGGACAACAGATTAGCTAACCCTAAACTACACACCGCAGCTAAAGCTACATGCCTACAATTGTGTGTGTTTGCAGGACCATTGCGTGGGTTTAAGGAAATATTGTTTGTGTTTTTAAGGGAAACATTGTGTGTTTGTTTAAGGGAACTACCGCCATGCCCATGATGTGCTGTTCAGCATGTACACGGAGCTGAGGAGCCAACAGATCAAGATTCCAGCTGAGATGAACACCAACCTGATGATATTGCACTCCTACATCCTGGTCAAGGTCGTTCACACACTGCTGACACACATCCAGGGTTGGTCCAGGGTTATGGTTAGTCCAGGGGGTTAGGGTTAGTCCAGGGGGTTAGGGTTAGTCCAGGGGGTTAGGGTTAGGGTTAGTCCAGGGTTAGGGTTAGTCCAGGGTTAGTCCAGGGTTAGCGTTAGTCCAGCGTTCGGGTTAGTCCAGGGGGTTAGGGTTAGTCCAGGGGGTTATGGTTAGTCCAGGGTTAGGGTTAGTCCAGGGGGTTAAGGTTAGTCCAGGGGATTATGGTTAGTCCAGGGTTAGGGTTTGTCCAGGGGGTTAGGGTTAGTCCAGGGTTAGGGTTAGTCCAGGGTTAGGGTTAGTCCAGGGGGTTAGGGTTAGTCCAGGGTTAGTCCAGGGAGCATTCCATCAACACCAGGCTTATTTGGACAAGTCTCACTCACTTTAGCGAGAGTTCTGTTCCATTAAGGTGGCTTATTCTCCTTCAAGCTACGTAACCAAGGCAACTTAGACTTCTGATCTAGCCTGCTCCGTGTCAGGCTAAAAGTCGAGCTAAACTAAGATGTGTTGCAAATGATGTCAAACAGATGGAAACAGAATGTAAACTAAGGCCTAAACTGAACAGTACGTCTTGAAATTTAATCAGTTATGTCAATTATTCCGTATCCGTTCTTCAACCCAGTAGGAGAAGGTGCTCAGATTATACAAACAGCGTTTTTAATATATACAGTATATATATACTTTATCTTAAGGATGGCTATGAACAAATAAGAGAGCAAAATTGTTCAAAATATGCATACAAAAATCTTTTCAGCCAACATTAAGTGCAAGCCAGCCTGTGTTTTGAAATTCATCCTACTATTTAAAATGTCTGCCTTGCTATTTTTTGGGTTAGGGTTATTCTCAATATCCTGTTGAGAATATTGGCCACAATTACTGAGGCCAGAACGGTGTCAGACAGCTCATCAAATGACACTAATTATTAGTATGCCTACATTCATTAGTTATGTTCAGTAGATTTGAAAGGCCTACATATTATTAAACGGTCGTTATGGTTTGACAAGTTGACTCCCTTGGTGTGTTAATTGCCGCAATACTTCTATTTTAGTGGACAACCCCCCACAAAAAAACTTTTAAAATGTATTTACGCTGCTGAAAATAACACTGAATGACAGTTTTCTTTGATTTTTGCGACATCTCTCCTGTTTTTGACAATCGACTGATCTGGGCAGCTTCTGCTCCCCATGTTCTCTGTTCTCACAAGTAAAGCTTATTGAAGTGTAGCTTGAATTATAGTTGCTTGTTAATGGAACGGAACAATAGTGGAACGGGTTGAGGCTTAAGGTTGACGCTAACCCAAGTCAGGCTTTTGTGTAAGCGCGGCTTTCGTTAGCGACGTTGATGGAACACCCCCCTGCTAACACACCTGTAGTGATGTTACACACATGCTGGTAAACAGTCCTGCTGACACACTGTAGTGATGGTTACACACATGCTGGTAAACTGTCCTGCTAACACACCTGTAGTGATGTTACACACATGCTGGTAAACAGTCCTGCTAACACACCTGTAGTGATGTTACACACGTGCTGGTAAACAGTCCTGCTGACACACCTGTAGTGATGTTACACACGTGCTGGTAAACAGTCCTGCTAACACACCTGTAGTGATGTTACACACATGCTATTTAAATGGTTGTTATGGTTTGACAAGTTGATTCCCTTGGTGTGTTAATTGCCGCAATACTTCTATTTTAGTGGACAACCCCCCACAAAAAAACTTTTAAAATGTATTTACGCTGCTGAAAAAAACACTGAATGACAGTTTTCTTTGATTTTTGCGACATCTCTCCTGTTTTTGACAATCGACTGATCTGGGCAGCTTCTGCTCCCCATGTTCTCTGTTCTCACAAGTAAAGCTTATTGAAGTGTAGCTTGAATTATAGTTGCTTGTTAATGGAACGGAACAATAGTGGAACGGGTTGAGGCTTAAGGTTGACGCTAACCCAAGTCAGGCTTTTGTGTAAGCGCGGCTTTCGTTAGCGACGTTGATGGAACACCCCCCTGCTAACACACCTGTAGTGATGTTACACACATGCTGGTAAACAGTCCTGCTGACACACCTGTAGTGATGTTACACACATGCTGGTAAACTGTCCTGCTAACACACCTGTAGTGATGTTACACACATGCTGGTAAACAGTCCTGCTAACACACCTGTAGTGATGTTACACACGTGCTGGTAAACAGTCCTGCTGACACACCTGTAGTGATGTTACACACATGCTGGTAAACAGTCCTGCTAACACACCTGTAGTGATGTTACACACATGCTGGTAAACAGTCCTGCTGACACACTGTAGTGATGGTTGTATGGAGGGAGTCATGGTAATATTTGTTGTTCCAGGTCCATGTCAAGAGAGGAGACCACCTTAAGGGCGCTCGTATGCTCATCAGAGTCTCTAACAACATCAGCAAGTTTCCCTCCCGTAAGTCTCTCTCTAAAGCAGTGCTTCTCTACTGGTCAAACCTCACCATCACCTCACCAAACCTCACCAAACCTCACCATCACCTCACCAAACCTCACCAAACCTCACCATCACCTCACCAAACCTCACCAAACCTCACCATCACCAGGCGTCTCTTTATCACTCTGCGGACAGCGGTGCATACTGTCTCTTTATGCGCGTATGCACCTTTGCTCACTGTTCATAAGCGGTTTGCACCAGAATGCTCTACTCTTTCATCACTTCGTCATCTCTCCGTCTATTTTCTCTGCAGCTATGTTTACCTCTGTCTCTCGTCCTTGTGGGAATGAGCTCTCCAGTCTACTCGCATTCATTCCTTTGCACCATTATACTTTTCTATTTTGCAATGCCTACAGGTTTCTACCTCACCAATATATGGCCACGCAGATGGCTCACCAGAATAGTCTCATACCATCCACCTATTCTTACCATTTCACTCTCGAGATCAGTATCATCGCGTTCTTTTACCAAATGCTTCGTATCCTAAGGATAGCTTTTCTCTTGAGTGTCCTTGATTTCAGCTGTTCTTCGACATGGGTCACCTCACAATTCTATTGCCCTCGTACCGTGATTTCCCCTTTCACTCTTGAGTTGCCTCTCTACTCGAGAGTGATGTCTGTCATGCTGCAGTGCACGATCTTATCCTATTCTTATGTCTCTGCACTTCATGTTCGGCTGACCTGCATCCGATCTCTCACTGCTTCAACCTCATTGATTTTATATATCGCCGAGTATCTCGAGCCCTACTTATATCTCAAAGCTCCTCTATGCTCATCAACCTCTTGACGCATTAGTAGGTCACCTTTCACCTCACCAGAGAGCGTCGACCTGCTCCATTTAGCGATTCTCAAGACCGATCAACCTCCACCATCACCTTCATAGCCATCAGCAGTCACCAGCGTCACGGGCAATAGTTCTCGACCATCTCACTTCCAGAAGACCGTGCACGAGTCTCAGCCGACCGAGGACCGTCAGGCGGACAGTCACCACAGCTCAAACTTGTTCTACTGATACCGACCAGAAGTGGCTCAGGCCAGTAGCTACCGCTGGCGCAATACGGCTCACTTCACCGTCACCCCACCCACAGTTGTCGAAGACGGCACCTTTTCCATCCTATTCTCCGATCAGCACCAATCGTGCTATCCGATTCCACCTGCTACACCTCAGCGCAGCACCAGAATTTCTTTCTGATCTAGCCACACGGCCCAAATCTACGTGGCCACAGGTCTTACCTTGCGCCATCATTTGATGCCACGGGTTTTTCTGAGCGTTGTTCCGAGAACCCGAGATTTGTTATCCTCTGGTTATCATATAGTGTGTGCGAGCTCAAGTCGATTTTGGATGGCTAGTTGTTGTTGCTGATATGGATGTGTGGGCGATTTTTGCTTTATTTATATATTTCTGCAGTATGAGCTGGAGTTGGTTTAACGTCGTGGTTGACTAGATCTCTTTAGACTCATGGCATGAGGTGAGTTGAAATGGTGCCGTGCGTCTGATGTCATTGTGCTTGCGGGATGCTTGGCCCGATTTTTAGTTAAACTTTGCTCAACATTTTCGTGTTTTTTTATTTTAATAGTGGTGTATTGTTTGTGATGGTCTTTATTTATTATGTTTTTTGTGTTGGATTTATATTATATATAATGTTTTTTTTTTGAGTGGATGTGGATATTATAGCACAAACATATACAGCAGTTTTTGCGGGTGTGGTTTTTTTTTGTGTGTTTGGTAGCGAGCAATAATGCCCTGGTGTGTGGCAGGGATGGGTGAGGGATAAAGATTATTCGAGTTCTTTGGCGGTGCCAAGTGTAGTTCGACAGTAAGATTTTTATTTCTTTAAGGCTATATTTACAGGTGAGTTATCTTTGATGTCACTGATAGGAAGACCCTTATGCCTTATGTTGAGGTCTTGTGTGGGCCTACGCCCCCTATGTCTTATGAACATGTGGGGCGCGTCGGTATGGTCTCGTCTATGGATTGTGAGTAGATAGGTTTTATTATTCAGTGTTGATCAGAGAGTGATAGTGCTATATCATATCATGACCTATCGTGCTCGAGGAGTATACCGACCTCTGTTTGTTTGTGTGTGTGGTTGAGTTATAGGTTGGTGGGGCCATTGGCCGTGACATCGGAGGCAGTGTGATTCGGGTGTATGGTGTCTGAGCCGTGGCCTGGTTCTTGGGATACTTTGGTCTGGACCTTTCGGCTTGTTGGTTCGCTTGTGCGTGTAATGACCTGGCTAGATGTTTGAAAGTTTAGTTTAGTTTAATCGGGGTAGTTTTTTTGATAGACTCCTGTAAGAATTTTGGACCAATTCAACGAATAACAGTGAATTAAGAGTGTAGAGAGCGGTGTGTCGGGCATGTGAGTCATTGCGTGTTCTGATGTGGCTTTCGGTTTGTTTTTAGGCAGGATTTAAAGTTTGATGTTGTTTGTATGTGAGTACTATGAATCGTTGATTGTCTTTTAATCGGTGACCATTCTGTTTTTATTATCTAATTTATATCTTTCTTCTGCTGCTCGAGCTCTCTCCTCTCCTACATAGCTCCTCTTGCTTCTCTCTTGCTCGTTACCAGTGGTCGTGTGCCTTAGATTCATACTTCGTGAGGTGTGTCTTGTGGTATTTGTATATAACGTGTTGATGACACACACCTACTTGGTGCCTGCTTTGTCGTGTGTGGTTGGCTCATGCGCATACGTGCGTCCTCTGCATGATTTGTGTGTGTTTGCTGTTTGTAGGTTACCGCAAGTACAGCTCTGGTTGCTTACTGCATAGCTACTCGAGGTGGTACTCATTATCAACTTTAGCTCTGGTTGAATGGCTATAGCTTGGCGAGGTTATGAGTGATATGCAAACGTGCCTTTCTTGGCTCATGGAGCTCTAACAGTTTTAGTTCTGTTTATATGAGTTCAAGCCGTGACCTTTACTGACTGGTAGTTACGCAGTGTGTTTTGTATTGGTATATTCTAATCTCGTGCCTTCTTTTTACTGCACTTAGGTATAGGTTGTGAGTATGTTTTATTTATCACCTGCCTCGGTGTGCGTGAATAATATGTCAGTTACCAGTTTTGAGTTATGTAGGGTTTTACAACCTGCCCGTAATCTTTGTATAGCTACTGAGGGGTGTGTATGTGAGTGTATCGTATAGAACCCTGGCGTTCTTTGACATGAAATCTAATAGCTACAATGTTTTTAGTTATTCACTTACAACGCTCTGCCGGCGTTTGCGCATTGAATTAGCTGAGCAGTGGTGAGTGCCTCATAACTACCCAACCTGCCCTACTGCATAGCTACAGTTAGTATATACAACCTGCCCTACTGCATAGCTACAGTTAGTATATACAACCTGCCTTACTGCATAGCTACAGTTAGTATATACAACCTGCCTTACTGCATAGCTACAGTTAGTATATACAACCTGCCTTACTGCATAGCTACAGTTAGTATATACAACCTGCCTTACTGCATAACTACAGTTAGTATATACAAACTGCCCTACTGCATAGCTACAGTTAGTATATACAACCTGCCCTACTGCATAGCTACAGTTAGTATATACAACCTGCCCTACTGCATAGCTACAGTTAGTATATACAACCTGCCTACCCTTCCTTTGTGTAGCAACACATGGAGATGCTACATTCTCCTCATCACGTGTTTGCTTCCTCTCAGGGACGTCACATGATCAAGGAAGACTGGTCAGTGTGTCCTCACTGTGAATTTCCCGCTCTGTACTCCCAGTTCATCTTGTGAGTAGCACGCACACAAGAATAAATGCATCCATACAAATATGTATAAATTAATGACAAGTCTTTTTCTATCATTCAGCTATGTCAGTATTTGTGTTTTGCTGTGTGTGTGTGTGTGTGTGTGTGTGTGTGCGTGCGTGCGTGCGTGTGTGTGTTCACGTGTGTAGGCTTTTGGAAACAGAGACTGTGTGTCCGATGTGTTCTGAGAGTTTGAGTGTGGATCAGGTGAAGAAAATCTCAGACTGCTCCAACTACCTGCAACCTGACCAGCTGGAGAACTGATACAGGTACACACACACACACACACACACTACAGAGCTTCTAACAGCATGTACACACACACACACACACACTTCAGAGCTTCTAACAACATGTACACACACACAGCACACACACACACTACAGAGCTTCTAACAGCATGTACACACACACACACACACACACATACTACAGAGCTTCTAACAGCATGTACACACACACACACACACACACTCACACACACACACACACTACAGAGCTTCTAACAGCATGTACACACACACACACACACACACACACACACACACACATACTACAGAGCTTCTAACATAGGGGTTTTTACGTTATGTCGACTGTTTTGCATTTAACTCTCATGAGTTACAGTTTTACAAGTAATACATTTTCCATTTGAGAAAAGTTAATATTTGTTTTCTGTCATTGGAATGAGGCTATCAGAGGCTGATCTGGACTACGGTAGCTGAAGGTAGTAAGGATAACTACTAGCCTAGTAGTAAGCAATAGGTTAGCTACTAGTATGCTAGCTAGTCACTGACTACCAACCTAGTCTCATACAGGCTGATCAAGTTGTGCTGGGGCAGACCTTTCATGTGAGAGAAGCACATTCACATAGGAAGGTTGGTTCACAAGGGTTGATGGTCAACAAGAACATGTTATTATAGAATATTCCTGTCGTCATCGGCCCCATAACGTCTTGCAGCTTCCCACTTTCTCTGCAGTTGTATCCAGAGCAATAAACTGCATCTCTCTGCAGTGATGGACTTTTAATTCAGAACATATTTAACATAAGTGTTTGAAATTAATACAAGTAATTTGTGTCCAAACAGGCTCCCCTGATGGCTGCTGTTGGTGTGTGAATCATCTTCCTCATCTGCAATCATCGATCAATCGACTGTCACCTTTTATAAACCCTAATCCTATGTTATGTAAACTATGTCTGGATTCTGAGTTCCTTTTATTGTTCAGGCTGCAGAGGCCTGTTTATACCCAGTTACCTAAAACATTAAGGTATTACTGTGAATAAAAAGACATTCACAACTGCTCGTTACATTCTCATAGAAGTATTTTCAATATTATCTTGTCAATATTTTATCTAAATAAAAATCTGATTTGTAGTCCATAAACAAATATTTTCTTCCTAAAATAAACAATGTATATAACAAAGTGTAGACATTGAATCATTACACTCTATTCTGTAGCAAGCATATGTTGGTGTGTTGTAATGAAGGGCCTTTTTTTTGGATTGATGTTGACATCTGTGATGAAGCTCTGGATAACTTATTTATACATTCCCTCGGTTTCAAAAGATGAGCTTTCACAGTCTGGGTACTAAGGACAGCTCTGGACCAATCAGCATCTTTTTGATAATATCTCAAGAACGATAAGCGCCACCATCCCCATTATCGCAAGATTTCTTCCCAGTGGTTGTCCAGTCATTCTCTGACTGATTTATGGTATGTCAGGCATTGTCACATGGCCCCTTGGGCCCTTAAACATATTTAGATAGTTATGTGCTAATTAGCCCAACCTATCTTCATGTCTACTGAAGTTCAGGGATTTCACTGAATAGAAAGCATATCCAGGGCTTCATTTGCTAACTCTCCTAGGTCTCTAATTGCTGGTAGAAGACTTCTGGTGGAATCTTCCTCCTAGCAGTATTCTGCTTAATACCTGCCAGGCAGACTATTAAAGGGGCAGTTTGCTTGAGCCCCAGACCCACACGAGGGCAGACTGCAACATGGACAGCTGTCCTGGTAGGGTTGGAAGTTCTGGACCCTCTGGGCAGGCTGTGACAGAGTTAGCCTGTTCAGACAGAGCTTGATAACAACCCATTAATTCAAATCAGGTGAGCTGGAGCAGGGAAACATCGAAAACCTTCAGGACAGCGGCCCTCGAGGACCGGAGTTCGACACCCCTTTGGTAAGGGTTCATGATCATAGTACTAGGTCATAGGTGTGACCTAATAACGATAACGACCTGATAACGATCCATCATTAGAATCAGGTGTGCTGGAGCAGGGGAAACACCGAAAATCTTCAGGACAGCGGCCCTCGAGGACCTCAGCTTGACACCCCCATACCAGGTATAGGCTCAGACAACTGAGGTTAAGTATTTTTTATTGGGTTGGATTTATAATTGTATTTTTTACAAAAAGGGAGGGGAAAACCAGACATACGACTATCAAACATCTATTAAACAAAAGAAGGAGATGGAAAAAGACCCAAAATGAGTTATCAAAGGTACAAGGAAATGTGAGAGTACTTGAAGGTATAGGCCCAGGTAGCTGAGAAAAAAATGGTTTTACAGTTTTTTTGTTGTTTTTTTATCAAAAGGGTGGAAAAACCAGCAATGCTTGAAAAGATCATTTTACGTTCTCAAACACTGGGATAGCAGCATGTGGGTTGCAGTGGTGGAAGGGCATCAGACAAATCAAAATGATAAGAATCGACATGCTCTCTTTAGTCATTCAAATTGGCTCTTGTCATGCCTATCTGGCCACCATCATTACCGTCCCAGTGTTTGTGGGCTTCAGGAGTATGTCATCCAGACCTCCCTTTTAAAAAGAGATTGCCAATTGTACTTCTTTGGGAAATATTGTGAAAAGATAATTTTCACAAAAATATAATAAGACCTCGCTCCTCTACTTCTGTTGTCACCTTTTATTCCCTTGGTTAAAAAAGATAAGATTTCACAGTCCGATTAGTAATGACAACTTTGGACCAATCAGCACGTTTTTGATTATATCTCAAGAACGATAAGAGCCACCATCCGCATTATCACCACTATCACTTTCTTCCAAGTAGCTGTCCGGTGATTCTCCGACTGATTTATGGTACGATAAGTATGAACCCTTTTCACAATCAAACAATGATGTCTGGTGGAGTTTAAGGGTTTTATTCAATGTAAAATAAATCTAAGACTTCTTTTGGCTGGTAGAAGACTTCAGATGCAATCTCCCTCCTGCCTAAATTCTTCTTAATCCCTGCTAGGCAAACTATTTTAGGGACAGTTCACCTGGGCGGGTCGATGGCATAGACGAATAGACTCAGGCCACCTGCGTTAAAAAAAAAAATTCCCACAAAAAGGGCGGGAAAACCCAGAGGTTGCGTTCAAAGATCAGTGAGACATCTCCACAGCTGTCAAACCATAAGACGGTGACAATTGCGGGCGGGAGGGTGTGTTAGGTTAGTAGGAAGACCAGGGAGTAAGTCAAATAAATAAAGTGAGATGTTCTAATTATATATTCATTGCATCTTATCAAAGAGTTATAAATCACAATGGATTACTAACAAAAGGTGTAAGAATTCATAATAATAGTACTAGGTATAGATTCAGGCAACTGAGAGCATTTTTTTTTTTTTTTACAAAAAAGAAGGGATAAACCAGACATGCGCTTATCAAACATCCATCAAACCAAAAACAGAGATGGAAATAAACAAAAAATGAGCAACCGAAGGTATAAGGGATTATGAGAGTACGAAGGTATGAAGGTATAGGCCCAGGCAGCTGAGGTACCATTTGTTACTGTTTTTATAAAATAAATTTTAAAAAAGGGCGGGAAAACCGGAAATGCTTGAAAAAGTCAGTAAGCCGCACCCACTGTCCTCAAACACTGGGATAGCAACATATGGGTTGCAAAAATGGAGGGACATCAGACAAATCAAAATGATAAGAATCGATACGCTCTCTTTATTTATTCGAATCGGCTCCTGTCATGCTCCGCCCCCACCTTGCCAGAATCGTGACCGTCACAGTGTTTGTGGGCTTTAGGAGTATGAAATCCAGACATGCACTACAACCTCATTCAGCAAGAATGAGTGAAATCAAACCAGAATGATCAATCACAGTTGCTGTATATAAGAATGCATATATCCAGGATTTCAGGTAACATTATACCCGCCAAACTATAAACAAATGTTAGGTAACCTCACTCTATAAAGGTCGGAATAACCTACGGCGTCAGAAAAGATCATGAAGCCTGCCCTCATATATTGGGATTGCAATATACAGGTAGTAGAAGGACTCAAGTCAAATAAAAATAATAAGAATCAGTACGCTCACCTTTTTCATTGAGATCATCCACTGTCATGCTCCGCCCCGACTTGGCCACAATCGTGACCGTCACAGTGTTTGTGGGCTTTAGGAGAATGACATCCAGACTTGCATCACCTATACAGAAAGCAAGTAAAAAAGAGATGGACTCGGACAAAGATGTGCATCCAAAAGTACAATTTATTGTGAAAGTCCCAGGAGATATAAGCCCAGGCAGTCGAAATAACCATTTTTTTTGTGATTTTTTTTTATTTTTATGAAAACGACGTGGAAACCGGCAATGCTTGAAAAGACCAGTAAGCCACACCCACTGTCCATATGCCCATAGCCAAATATGGCTTTCAAAGGTAGAGGGACACCAGTCAAATCAAAATGATAAGAATCGATATGCTCTCTTTATTCATTCGAATCGCCTCCTGTCATGCTCCGCCCCCACCTGGCCACAATCGTGACCGTCACAGTGTTTGTGGGCTGTAGGAGCACGGTATCTAGACGCGGACTGCGCGCCTAATAAACATAAAGCAAAGAAAAAAAATGGAAATTAACAAGTACAAAAAAATAAGTGTGCAAATTAACAGCGGAGGTATTTGACATGATATGCATGAGCAATTGAAGAAGCATAATTTTTTTACTGACCTTTATTAAATAAACAATTAAAAAGGCGGGAAAACCGGCAATGCTTGAAAAGATCAGTAATTTACATTCATTGTCCTCAAACACTGGCAAATCAACATATGGTTTGCAGAGGTGGAGGAACACCAGGCAAATCAAAATGATAAGAATCGATATGCTCTCTTTATTCATTCGAATCGGCTCCTGTCATGCTCCGCCCCCACCTGGCCACAATCGTGACCGTCACAGTGTTTGTGGGCTGTAGGAGCATGGTATCTAGACATGCGTCTATTAAATATTAAGCAAATTCCAATAAGAAAGTGAAATAAATGTGAGCAAACAAATGTACAAGTGATTGTGAAAGTATTATACATCATATACTATGACAGCCATGGTAACATTTTTTACTCTTGTCCATAGAGTGATTAATAAATTGGGCGGGAAAATCGGAAATGCCAGACAAATCAAAATGATAAGAATCGATATGCTGTTTTTATTCATTCGAATCGGCTTCTGTCATGCCCCGCCCCCACCTGGCCACAATCGTGACCGTCACAGTGTTTGTGGGCTCTAGGAGCATGGTATCTAGACATGCGTCTATTAAACATTAAGCAAATTCCATAAGGAAATTGACATAAATAAATGTGAGCAAACAAATGTACAAGTGATTGTGAAAGTATTATACGTCATATACTGTGGCAGCCATGGTAACATTTTTTACCCTTGTCCATAGAGTGATTAATAAATTGGGCGGGAAAATCGGAAATGCGTGAGAAAATGCCAGACAAATCAAAGTGATAAGAATCGATACGCTCTTTTAATTCATTCGAATCGGCTTCTGTCATGCCCCGCCCCCATTTGGCCACAATCGTGACCGTCACAGTGTTTGTGGGCTCTAGGAGCATGGTATCTAGACCTCCCTATTGCAATACACGCATGATTACTAAATAATAAGCAATCAACAGTAAGAAATAGAAAGGCATATAAATAAACAATTATACAAAAGGTTGTGTAGTTCCAAAACAGTGTGTGCATGGACAACTAAGGTGGCGTTTTTATACTGAATCTCTTAAAATAGTTAAAAAGGCGGGAAAACCGGCAATGCTTNATCGGAAATGCTTGAGAAAATGCCAGACAAATCAAAATGATAAGAATCGATATGCTGTTTTTATTCATTCGAATCGGCTTCTGTCCTGCCCCACCCCCATCTGGCCACAATCGTGACCGTCCCAGTGTTTGTGGGCACTAGGAGCATGGTATCTACACACGCGTTGAACAAATATTAAGTAATGTAAAATAAAAGATGCAAATGAAGAAACATGAACAAACAAAGGTGCAAGACATTGTGGAAATATTAGACGTTATATGCCTAGGCAGCTAAAGTGCCTATTTTTTATTACAGGATTTCTTTAAAAATAATAATAAAATGGGCAGGAGAACGGGCAATGCCTGAAAAGACCAGTAAATTACACCCACTGTCCAAAAAATAAACAATAAAAAGGGCGGGAAAACTGGCTTCCTTTACATGTAATAAATTATAAAAGGGCGGGAAAACCGGCAATGCATGAAAAGATCAGCAAGCTATACCCACTGTTCTCAAACACTGGGATAGCAGCATATGGTTTGCAGAGGTGGAGGGACACCAGACAAATCAAAATGATAAGAATCGAAATGTTCTCTTTATTCATTCGAATCTGCTTCCGTCATGCTCCTCCCCTATTTGGCCACGATCGTGACCTTAACAGTGTTTGTGGGCTCTAGGAGCATGGTATCTAGACATGCGTCTATTAAACATTAAGCAAATTCCAGTAAGAAAGCGAAATAAATGTGAGCAAACAAATGTACAAGTGATTGTGAAAGTATTATACGTCATATACTGTGGCAGCCATGGTAACATTTTTTACCCTTGTCCATAGAGTGATTAATAAATTGGGCGGGGAAATCTGAAACGCTTGAAAATATGCCAGACAAATCAAAATGATAAGAATCGATACGCTCTTTTAATTCATTCGAATCGGCTTCTGTCATCAATCGTGACCGTCACAGTGTTTGAGGGCTCTAGGAGCATGGTATCTCCAGGCCTCTCTCTATAAATACACACTGTTTTTCTGATTTGGAACATGTTTGAAGATGGATCTGTTGCTGAAACGAAGGTAAGTATGACTTCTTTACTTTGATATTACAGTCCAGAGGTTTAGCTCAATGGGAAGTAGTCTCAGGACTTCATCCGCCAGCACCACTAGGCCCTAAACTGCTGATAGAAATTTATGAGGAGTTCCTGGATATTAAAATTTTATCTCTCCTCTGTCATCATTTTCAAAGCCTCCTCTAGACAGGCTGTGATCCCAAGAAATCTATCTGATGGCTGGTTTCTCTGGTTCCTGCGCCAATGGAACAGTAAGTATTATCTACACTCTCCAGTTTAGCTGTATAGTTAGCGTCGGTAGAAGATTGGTGGAGTCCAGAGGTTTAGCTCAATGGGAAGTAGTCCCAGGACTTCATCCGCCGGCACACCTAGGTTCTTAGCCGCTGGTAGAAGATTGTGGGGAGTTCCAAGATCTAGATATCTTACCTCCCCTCCGCCAGCATTCCCCCCTGCCTTCTCTAGGCAAGACTGTGGTGTCCTTCACCTCAAGCAGTTTTGTTTGGATGAGTCTGCGTGGGAGAGATCTTCAGGCCCTCTCCGGGCAGGCTGTGGTAACCTTGCGGTGTTAACAAGCAGCTTGTTTGGGTGGGCGGTAAGTATGCGGCCCTCCTGGGTCCCACTTGGGACAGCACGCAGGATGTGGTGGTCCAGGGTTCAGGACCTTGATCGGAGCCCAGTTTTCTAATGGGGAAAAGCCCCACTCATACACTCACTGCACCACAGTCCTTGCCCCTCACATCTGTCAATACCCTAGGCCCTCCCAGTGGACTAAGACAGTAATCCTGGACACTGGAAGTATTGTGGGCCTAGGGGCCAAAGTGGGCTCGGGGGCCAAAGTGGTTTTTAGGGGCCAAAGTGGTTTTTAGGGGCCAAAGTGGTTTTTAGGGGCCAAAGTGGTTTTTAGGGGCCATAGTGGTTTTTAGGGGCCATAGTGGTTTTTAGGGGCCAAAGTGGTCTTGGGGGCCAAAGTGGTCTTGGGGGCCAAAGTGGTCTTGGGGGCCAATGTGGTCTTGGGGTTGGAGGAGGTTAGGCTTAGGGGTTAGGGGTGAGGGTGAGGGTGAGGGGTTAAGGGGTAAGGGTTAGGGTTAAAGGGTTAGGGTTAAAGGGTTAGGGTTAAAGGGTTAGGGTTAAAGGGTTAGGGTTGGGTTAGATTAGGGTTAGGGTTGGATTAGGGTTTATGGAGGGACTGTGTGGTCTTTCTAT
>BROE01000012.1:17237168-17253805 GCA_036571765.1 Plecoglossus altivelis | reverse complement strand
TCCGCTCCCTCCTTCTCCCTCCCCCTCTCCTCCTCTCCCTCTCCTGACGGCCCCTCCCCTCCCCCCTCCACTGCCCCCCTACCTCCCGCCCTCCCCCTCCCTCTCCCGCCTCCTTCTCCCCCTCCCCCTCCCTTCCCTCCCCCTCCCCTCCCCCCTCATCCTTCTCCCTCCTCCTTCACCTCCATCCCACCTCCTTCTCCCCTCCCCTCCCCTCCCCCCTCCCTCCCCTCCTCCTTCACCTCCTCCTGTCCTCCTCCTCCCCTCCTGCCTCCCGAGCTTCTCCGAGATGGCCTTGTTCAGGGGGCGTCAGCTGCCAGCTCCGCAGTGTGGTGCCTTCTTTAGCAGCGGCATGGAGCGCGGTCCAGACGTGACTTTCCTGTAAACGGGAGGCGAGATTGTACGGTGGCCAGCGTGGTCAAACAGTACCTGCGGGAGCTGCCAGGAGGCATGCTGGGTAGGGAAGTCCAGGAGGCTCTGATCCAGCTGCAGCAGGGTGAGAAAACAGCATCCAGGACTGGAGCCTGACTGGAACAAATGTAGGAGAGACTGGATATTTAGAGAACTGAAAATGTGTGTGATTGTGTGTGTGGATGTGTGTGTGTGGTGTGCAGTATGCTGTGTGTGTGTGTGTGGCTGTGTGTTTGTGCGTGTATGGGTGTGTGAGTTTGTGTGTATATGTGTGTGTGTGGCTGTGTGTTTGTGTGTGTATGGGTGTGTGTGTGTGTGTATATGTGTGTGTGTGGCTGTGTGTATGTGTGTGTGTGTGTGTGAGTGTGGGTGTGTGGGTGTGGTGGGTGTGGTGGGTTTAAGGTGGATAGTGTTGTAGAAGCATAAAGATCTGCTTTTGAGTTTAATCGCTATTATTGAGACCATGACAACTCAATGACTGCAGCACAATGACCATCATCATCATGACCATCCTATGTTCATTACACCACAATCTACACAATAACCTCGGCTATCTGGACCTTCATCTAGACAACCTCGGCTATCTGGACCTTCATCTAGGCAGCTGCTTGTTTACCTCTGTTTGATACGGTTCCCAGACTGATTTCCTAGAATGCTGTCCTGTGAGTCACCTGTGACCTGGATCTGCATGTTAGCTCTCCTGCATCAGAACAGCATGGCCTGCCTCGCTGTGTGTGTGTGTGTGTGTGTGCGCAGTATGCTGTGTGTGTGTGTGTGTGTGTGTGCAGTATGCTGTGTGTGTCTGTGCAGTATGCTGTGTGTGTGTGTCTGTGCAGTATGCTGTGCGTGTGTGTGTGTGTGGTATGCTGTGTGTGTGTGTGCAGTATGCTGTGTGTGTGTGTGTGTGTGTGTGTGTGTGTGTGTGTGTGTGGCAGAGTCGGGAAATCACCTAGCACAAATACTACTTGACTGTGCTTAAGTTTTTAAAAATCGTGTCAGCATCTTACTACACAGGTTATTCGACTAACTTTCACAGACGATGTTTTTAATCAAATATCTTTGTTCTTCTTGTGTTTTCAAGCTCGTTACTTTAGTTACATTTGCTTGGGTGGCTTGAGCAATGTTATTTCTTGTTATCATGTTCCTTTTCATTTCCTGGCTATAACACACAGAAGCTACAAAGCTACCGTGTCTATTTAAACACGAGTGTCTGTATCTATTTAATTGGAGGATCTGTGTACTGTTGCCATCTCTGATATACGTGGTCACACACAGCTCTGTGTCTCTGTGTACGAACATTGTGGTGTGTGTGGAGAATGTGGTGTGCTGTGTGTGTAGACATTGTACTGTGTGTGTAGACATTGTGGTGTGTGTGTGTGTGTAGACATTGTGCTGTGTGTGTGTAGACATTGTGGTGTGTGTGTGTGTAGACATTGTGGTGTGTGTGTGTAGACATTGTGGTGTGTGTAGACATTGTGCTGTGTGTGTGTAGACATTGTGCTGTGTGTGTGTAGACATTGTGCTGTGTGTGTGTAGACATTGTGCTGTGTGTTAATGGGTGACCTGGATATCAGAGTCCACACATTGCTTGTTCTAATTGTCCATGTAAGAATTCTGCTGGCTGCTTCCATTGCAGAGCATTACTATAACCCTGGTACTGTTACCTTAACACTATTACCTTAACCCTGTTACCTTAACCCTGTTACCTTAACACCGTTACCTTAACACCGTTACCTTAACCCTGGTACTGTTACCTTAACCCTGGTACTGTTACCTTAACACTGTTACCTTAACCCTGTTACCTTAACCCTGTTACCTTAACCCTGGTACTGTTACCTTAACACCGTTACCTTAACCCTGGTACCTTAACACCGTTACCTTAACACCGTTACCTTAACCCTGTTACCTTAACACCGTTACCTTAACACCGTTACCTTAACACCGTTACCTTAACACCGTTACCTTAACACCGTTACCTTAACACCGTTACCTTAACACCGTTACCTTAACACCGTTACCTTAACACCGTTACCTTAACACCGTTACCTTAACACCGTTACCTTAACACCGTTACCTTAACACCGTTACCTTAACACCGTTACCTTAACACCGTTACCTTAACACCGTTACCTTAACACCGTTACCTTAACACCGTTACCGTAACACCGTTACCTTAACACCGTTACCTTAACCCTGGTACTGTTACCTTAACCCTGTTACCTTAACACTGTTACCTTAACCCTGGTCCTGTTACCTTAACACTGGTACTGTTACCTTACTCCGTGTCACTATGGGTCACCTTGGTACGCTTGACACTGGGTACGCTGTTACCGTGGTCATCCGCGGTCTGTTGGAATGGTTATGTCATTATGCTTGCTGTATTCATTTCATAGCTGTGCCAAGTCTCGATTCTCCAGGCTACTGCGCTGCTTCGTTCTTGATCAGTTTTGTTTAGTGTTCTCGAGTTCTTAGTGCTCACCTTATGTGCGCTGACTTTGTGCCCCCCCGTCCGCCCCAGCAGCATTCTTCATCGATAGGACCCCGCCCTCCTCCCCCTTGTCCCTCCTCCCCTCACTCGTCTTCTCCTCTCTCTCTCTCTCTCTCTCTTCTCTCTCTCCTTTTCTCCCCCTCCCACCCTTCCCTTCCTACTCTAGTCCCTCTTTCTCTGCCCCCTCCCCCCCCTTCTCTCTTCCCCCTCCCTCACCTCCCCCCTCTCTCTCTCTTCTCCTTTCCTCGGTGCCGCCACCCGCCCCCCGCTCTCTCCGGACTGTGGAGTGTTGTCCACGTGTCAGAAACCTGCTGAGTAATGCAGATTTGAGCATGTCTATGGAAGGACTATCAGAAGAATCGGTTTTCTGATCATTCTTTAAAATATGTGTTCTTTTGTTTGATCAGATCGAGACTCTAAGTTCCTTCTAGGTGATTCTGAAGTCATGCTGGTAGTGCCAATCCCCTTCTGTGCTTACAGTAACAGGAAGGAATGTCAGGGACGTTGTTTGTAGATAAGGATGGGAGCGCGATTGTTGTTTTGAGAGGAGAGGAGAGGGATAGAAGGTATTGGTATGTAAGGAGAGGAGATGTGTTTGTGTGTGCTGTGCGATCTTTCGTGTGTGTGTGTGTGTGTGTAGTGTGTGTGTGTGTCGATGTGTGAGAGAGAGAAAATGATGTGTGTAATGCGGTGTGAGGAGGGGAGAGGGAGAATGTGTGTGTAGGGGGGGGAAGAGAAGATGAGTGTGTGTGTGTGTGTGTGTATGTGTGAAGAAGAGATAGAGAGTGTGAGTGTGTTGTTAAGGGCAGAGAGAGTGTATGCTGTTGTGTAGCAACTTTGCTGTCTCAATTGTGATCCCTCCCGCTCTTCTTTCCTTGACTCTCTCTGTTGCTCCTGTATTGCTTCCTCTCTCTGTTCTCTCTATCTCTCTATCTCCTCTCTCTCTCTCTCTCTCTCTCTGTTCTCTTCATCTCTCTGCTCGGCCTCTCTCTGTCTCAACTCCATGTGTTTTGCTCTGGTGTTCTCTCTTCCTCTGCACCTATGTCGTCATCTCGTCGATCCTCTCCTGTTCTCTTCTCTCTCTGTTCCACTCTGTGGTTGTGTCTCTCTCTTAGGTCTCTCTGTCTCTCTTCTCCTCGATACACACACACACCGACAGAGCCTTGTCGTCAGCTACCGCTCATCATTGATGTGCTGTTCTTTGGTCCACACCATCGCTTCAGATTCACTAATCTACTAAGGATGCTGCTTGTACTGCTTCGTATGACGGAATGTCTTTAATGTGTCTCATACGGTATGTGTCCATGTGTTGTCTGCGGTGCGTGTGATGCGCGTGGCGTGTCGCGGCAGCGCTGTGTGGATTCTACGTTGCGTGGAGGTACTCCTTTGTGTGTGGTGTGTGTGCGTGTGCGGTGTACATGTGTTTGAGCGTGTGTGCGAGCGTGCGACTGTGTGTGTGTGTGACTATGCTGTAAACAAGGTCTCTGATGGTGGCTTTCCTCCAACTCATTCTCCCTCCCTCTCACCCTCCTCCTCTTCCTCACCCAGGTGGAGCGTCAACACGAGCACAACCGCATGACCGCCACCAACCTGGCAACCGTCTTCGGGCCCAGTTTCTTCCAGTGAGTTTGAGAAGGGGGGGGGGTTGAGTGGGTTGCCAGGTTTTGGCTGATGTGAGGATGTGATGACATTCTCTGAGAACTTGAGCGTGGGAGGTGTTGAAGACAAATGGGTTGCCAGGTTTGGTAGATGCCAGTTTGGCAAGCCTGTAGCAGGAGAAACAGTTCCACACATTCAGGATGCCTGTAGTAATGACATGTAGTGCAGCCAGACATTTATTAAACAATGCGTTTGCCCTTTAAATATAGCTTAAAATAGTGCCAAGGGATTTATTATCAAGATGAATGTCTTCTCACAATGTCAACTGGTATCATGCAAACAGTATTAACCTTCAAACATTTAAAGACCATCTGTTTTCCCATCCTCAATCATTAGACTGTTTCCAAAAGTATTCACTATTCATGGATTGACCCATGTCTTTCCTTGTGAGTGTGTGTGTGTGCTGTGGCTGTGTGTGTGTTTACAATCCCGTATGCAGGTATTTACCTTCAAGACCTCCCTCCCCCTCCCGTCCTCCCCGGCTGCTCCCTACTCTCCCCTTGTCCCCCACTTTCCTTCCCTTCCTCTCCTCCGCTTCCCTCTCCCCATCTCTATCTCCCTCCCTCTACTCCCCTCCCTCTTCCCCTTGCCCCGACTCTCCTTTCTCTCCACCCTCCGCTCTCTTGCTGTCCTCTCCTCTTCTTCCTCTCTGTTTCGCTCTCCTCTCTTCCTATCTTCTCGCCTCTCTCTCCTTTCCTCTCCGTGCCCATTCCAATCGTTCTCTCCCTTCCTCCCTTTCCTCTGCTCCCTCCCTAACTTTCCTCTCCTGCTTCCTCCCCTCTTCCCCTCCGCTCATTCGCCCTTCGCCTTAATGTTTTCCTTTTTTTTTTTTTTTTTTGTTGGTTTGTTGTTTTTTTGTGAATATCGACCCTCTGCTGTCTTTTTCATCCTCTCCCTCCTAAGCCGGACCCCCCTGAAGCGCACTACCCTTCTACCCTTTCGAAACCTCCCATTCTATCTCGCCTCTCCTCCGCTCCCCTGGTACTCCCTCTCTCTCTCCTCCTCTCCATCCTCGCGTCTCCCGCGTTGTCCCCTCCGCCGCCCTCTACTTCCCTCATCCCCTCCGCCTCGTTTCTTCTCCTCCAATCTTCTCCGTTGGCTCCCTCCCTCTTCGCTGCCTTCCTGCCCCTGTTAGAGTTGGTGGTTCGGTTGGTCGGCCGCTGGCCTCCCCTCTCCTGTCTCAGGCTTAGTCCTCCCTCTCTCATCATGTGCTCTTTAAGCGTATCACCCATCTTAATATATCGTCTCCCTCTTCTTTGCCACTTATCTTCCCGCTCTTTCCCTCCAACATCTCGCTCCCCATCCTCTCCCCGTGGTTCGTGGATCTTGCTCTAGTTCACTGGCTNNNCTCCTCCTCCCCTCCAATCTTCTCCCCTCTCCTCCACCGCCCTCCTCCTCCCTCCCTCTCCCCTCTCCCTCCCCCTCCTCATCTGTCTCTTAACGTATCACCCCATATCTATAATCTTCATCCCTCTCTTCCCACTTATCTTCCCTCTTCCCCGCCCAACCATCTCTCCCCATCCCTCTCCCCAGGTTACTCCCTGGGATTGAGTTTTCAAAACTTCCACCTAACAGGGGGCGCAGTGGTTCAGGCAGAAATAGCATCTTAGCATTACATAAACATGGTAGCCTCTAACCCCAGAGTCTCAGCATAGCATTAGCTATGGAACACAGTAGTATCTAACCCCAGAGTCTTAGCATAGCATTAGCTATGTAGCATGGTAGTATGTAACCCCAGAGTCTTAGCATAGCATTAGCTATGGAGCATGGTAGTATGTAACCCCAGAGTCTTAGCATAGCATTAGCTATGTAGCATGGTAGTATCTAACCCCAGAGTCTTAGCATAGCATTAGCTATGCAGCATGGTAGTATGTAACCCCAGTCTTAGCATTGCATTAGCTATGTAGCACGTTGGGCCAGGGTATTTGTATAACACACCACAGATATAAACATCACCACAGGAATCTTAAGAGCGCTCGTAAATGTCAGCTGTACTAGTCGGTTGTCTTTAACATGAAACGGCAGCTGTTTGAAGATGCCTTTATGACCCAGAATGTTCACTGAGTGACGCGTGTTATGACAGGATGTGGAGGCAGTCATTCATTTGAAGTAGACTAATACGACAAATAAACATAAATAAAACGGTCTGTCTCACATAAAAAGTCATGTAATTTGGAGCCACTGAAGAAAGCAAATGAACGTTAATGGGGGCAAAACATCAACCTTGTTTATCAACCGTTCATTTGAGCTTATCAGTCTCTGTGCCCTCCTCACTCTCTCCTCCTCACCCCGTCCCCCTCTCCTCCTCTCTCAACGTCTCACCCTCCTTCCCATTCTCTCCCTCCTCCCACTACTCTCTCGCCTCCCCATTTTCTGGCAGGTGCCCATCTCCCCCTGACCCTCTCATTCCCAACACCTGTTTCCCCCTCACAACACACACACACCTGTCCCCCTCACACACACACACTCCCTCCCTAACACACACACTTCCTCACACACACACCGCTCGCCCCCTCCACACAGCACACGCCCTCCCTCACCCCCCCTCAACACACCTTCCTCCCTCACACACACACACAACCACTTCCCATACACACACCTCCCCTCACACACACTCTCACTCCCTCCTCACACACACACCACTTCCCATCACACACCCCTCACACACAGCACCTCCCCCTCACCCCCTCATCACACACCTCCCCTCCCCTCACACACACACACCACTTCCCAATCACACACACCCCTCACACAACACCCCCCTCCCCTTCACACACACACCCTGTCTCAGCGTGTCTGCTCTCTCTAATAATAAACGTTGATTCCGTGCGAAGACTGCCCAGGCTGTGCAGTGGAGGGTTCCTATTGGCCAAACGCAACAGGAAGTCATCATCACCTACCAGGGTTCTGGAACTCAGATACTGTACAGTGTGTTCTTTCCACAGCAGGTGGAGTGTGTGCTGTGTGTGTGGTGGTTTTTTACATGAAATGCACACACGCCCTCCCTCACACACAGCTGCTGGATGGAAGAACTCCAAGACTGTGTCTCCTAGTATACCAGAGAACAGCCGTCCTCGTCTGACTCGTCCTGACGTACGCCCCTCTCAGCGTCCGTACGCCTAGCTTTCCGTACGGAGGACGAAGACGAGACTTCCTGCTTTGATCCTTCACCTGCCAGGAGAGGGAGGCTGGGGGCAGGGAGGCAGGGGGCAGGGAGGCAAGGGGGCAGGGAGGGCGTGGGCAGGTTTCCGGTGGGGGTAGGGGACAGGGCAGGAGGGCGGGGCAGGTTCGGGGGGGCAGGGGTTCCAGTTCCAGTTGTATCCATAAATCTCCCCCTCTGTCTCTCCCCTCTGGGGTCTTCTCCCCCCATCGGTCTCTCCCCTGATCTCCCCCCCTCTGGTCTCCCCCTCTGTCTCCCCAGTGTGTCTCCTGGCCCTGATGGGATCAGAGATCAGATCATCTGCAACCAGATCATGACTAAGCTCATCCAGAACTACAGTGCCATCTTCCCCAACCAGCACACACACGCAGACAGAAACACACACGCAGACAGAAACACACACGCAGACAGACACACACACGCAGACAGACAGAGAGAGAGAGGGTGTGAGATTGAGAGGGGGAGAGAGACAGTTAGACAGAAACACACACGCAGACAGACACACACACGCAGACAGAAACACACACACAGACAGAAACACATACGCAGATAGAAACACACACGTAGACAGAAACCCACGTTTTACCAGAAACACACAAGCAGAGAGAAACACGCAAATAACCCAAAACATGCACACAGGTTATAAAACACACATGAACACAGATGCACCCCAGCAAATCCTCACACCCCTGACCCCACCCCTGACCCCACCCCTCACCCCAGCTCCGCCCCTGGCCCCGCCCCTGGCCCCGCCCACAGACGCTGAGGAGGAGACAGGAGATAACATGGCCGTCTGCTCTGCTGTGATCATGGTCAGAGTAAGTAGCAGCTTTACATCTTTAGGGGGACCTGTGATGTCACTAGAAGGGCCTGTCCAATAGGAGCAGCAGGTCCTTCTGCCACTTCCTGTTTAGGGGGACCTGTGATATCACTAGAAGGGCCTGTCCAATAGGAGCAGCAGGTCTTCCTGCCACTTCCTGTTTAGGGGGACCTGTGATATCACTAGAAGGGCCTGTCCAATAGGAGCAGCAGGTCTGCCTGCCACTTCCTGTTTGCTGCCCTGCCTTGCATTGATTGGTTGATCACTTCCTGCTGATTCAGGAAGGACTTTGACGATTATACGATGATAATTAATATCCAGTTTTAACTTCATTCCATTTTTGCTGATCGGAAGGAGAATGTTTGGGACGAAACAAAACATTCCGTTGTCGTGGCGACGGCAACATTAGAATGAGAGTTGTTGACAGGATTGCTAAGTTTGTGCATCTTTGTAATATCTGCTCAGTGTTGTTAAGAATGACCATCAGATGCAAGTTGATGCTTTTCTGAGAAAAGTCAAACAGGTATGTTTCTTATTCCGAGAACTTTCAAACAAATATGGCGTCATTTCTGAAACAATAAGTTCAATGTTCAGGTTCTAATCCAGGTGAGAGGGTGAGAGGGTGAGAGGGTGAATCTCTTCACACTCTTCCTGTTCAGTTAGTTGTTATGGTGAAGCTGTGGGTTTTCGCAGTCAGTCGGAGTTTTCTGGTGTGTAAAACCACAGTGTTCATTTTATTGACGCTTTTATCCAAAGTGCCATAAAGTGCACGAAGAGCTGCAAAGCCATGCAAACTCAGCCATGACCCTTGACCTTTAAACGTCAAAATCCATACCTGACCACCTCCTCGCTGTTCGGCATCAGGGGGTTCGATAACATGTCAGGGTGTCTGTACTGAGAACACCATTAACCTCTTTTCAGTCCCCATTTACTCATTAACGGAATCCAATTGATTCCGGAACCCAATCGGGCCGTTTCCATTGACGACCAGGGCGTCACGAAACCTAATCGTGTTCACCCATTGGCTGTTCAGCTCCACACCAACCCGGACATCTCCGAACCTCGGTGCTTTCCTTTCACTTCACCTTCCACACTCACACTCACACACACGACTGTGCTTGTGCTTTGGCCAGTCTGTGATATCAGAGTTGGGTCCCTCTCTCTAAAGATGGCAGGGCTAGTGAAAGTGTCTAAGAGATGAAGAAGAAGAAGACTCACTTTAACCTGGCTGTCGTTAGGGTCAGGTGTTTTGTTTACACCACAGACTCTGGACGTTTACATCCTCTGGGCTTCAAGAAGGTAGGAGGAGGAATCACAGGGTTCTGCTGTTCTGAGTTGAGATGGCAGCTGCTGCTGTGTGTGTGTGTGTGTGTGTGTGTGAGTGTGAGAGTGTGTGTGTATGTGTGTGTGTGTGTGTGTGTGTATGTGTGTGTGTGTGTGTGAGAGTGTGTGAGAGAGAGAGAGTGTGTGTGTACTGTGTGTGCGTGTGTGTGTGTCACACACACACTCACAACACACACACAAACACGAGCACACACACAACAACACACACACACTCACTCACACTCACTCACACTCACTCACACACACACACACACACCAGACTGAAGTTCCAGGTGTGCATGTCTCACCTGCCTTCTCCCCCCCCCCAGGTGAGGAGGGGAAGCAGTGAAACAGAACAGCAAGCCTCACTGCCCCACCCCAGTCACTCTGCCGGTCTACCCCAGGTGAGGCCCCTCCACCTGGGCCCCCAAGCTGCTCCTGGGGCCCCTGGAGGTCACCAGGCCCCCTCGGACTCCCGCCTCATCCACACCATGGAGACACTCTGCAGGTCAGTGTGTCTTCATACGACACAAACGCTTCTGTGAAACGTGTCAATGTCTAACTAGTCACCTATGTTTAGTTGATGTTCATTTTACACACTGGTGTGGGATGGTTGTTTGTAATGCACACAGCTTCCTGTCTCACCATGCTCAGGGCTGTAGCTGCCTGTCTCGCCATGCTTAGGGCGCTTTAGCTGCCTGTCTCACCATGCTCAGGGCTTCAGCTGCCTGTCTCACCATGCTCAAGGCTGTGTGCTGCCTGTCTCACCATGCTCAGGGCTGTAGCTGCCTGTCTCACCATGCTCAGGGCTTCAGCTGCCTGTCTCACCATGCTCAAGGCTGTGTGCTGCCTGTCTCACCATGCTCAAGGCTGTAGCTGCCTGTCTCACCATGCTCAAGGCTTTAGCTGCCTGTCTCACCATGCCCAAGGCTTTAACTGCCTGTCTCACCATGCTCAAGGCTGTAGCTGCCTGTCTCACCATGCCCAAGGCTGTAGCTGCCTGTCTCACCATGCTCAAGGCTTTAGCTGCCTGTCTCACCATGGTCAAGGCTGTATCTGCCATTCTCACAATGCTGAGGGCTTTAGCTGCCTGTCTCACCATGCTCAGGGCTTCAGCTGCCTGTCTCACCATGCTCAAGGCTTTAACTGCCTGTCTCACCATGCTCAGGACTTGAGCTGCCTGTCTCACCATGCTCAGGGCTGTAGCAGCCTGTCTCACCATGCTCAGGGCTGTAGCTGCCTGTCTCACCATGCTCAGGGCTGCAGCTGCCTGTCTCACCATGCTCAGGACTTTAGCAGCCTGTCTCACCATGCCCAAGGCTGTATCTGCCTGTCTCACCATGGTCAAGGCTGTATCTGCCTGTCTCACCATGCTCAAGGCTTTAGCAGCCTGTCTCACCATGCTCAAGCCTGTGTGCTGCCTGTCTCACCATGCTGAGGACTTGAGCTGCCTGTCTCACCATGCTCAGGGCTGTAGCAGCCTGTCTCACCATGCTCAGGGCTGTAGCTGCCTGTCTCACCATGCTCAAGGCTTTAACTGCCTGTCTCACCATGCTCAGGACTTGAGCTGCCTGTCTCACCATGCTCAGTGCTGTAGCAGCCTGTCTCACCATGCTCAGGGCTGTAGCTGCCTGTCTCACCATGCTCAAGGCTGTATCTGCCTGTCTCACCATGCTCAGGGCTGTAGCTGCCTGTCTCACCATGCTCAGGACTGTAGCTGCCTGTCTCACCATGCTCAGGACTTGAGCTGCCTGTCTCACCATGCTCAAGGCTTTAGCTGCCTGTCTCACCATGCTCAGGACTTGAGCTGCCTGTCTCACCATGCTCAAGGCTGTATCTGCCTGTCTCACCATGCTCAAGGCTGTATCTGCCTGTCTCACCATGCTCAGGACTGAAGACATGCATGCAGGCGACACACCTTGACTAGTTATACTCAACACTCAAGAGGTTTCAGTTCTGGAATGTTGATTGTCGCCATGGACAATTTTATTGACATTTTATGACTACAGTACGGTAATGTGCGTAGCTACAGTAATTGTAAATTTTATGAAGCTTTCTGTCCTAACAACAACAAGCGTGACTGTTTTCTTAAAAGGGCAAAGGTTGAATGAAATAAGTCACTTGATACCTTTTAAAACCTGACCTTTTCATTTAAGTGTCACNGCTTTAGCTGCCTGTCTCACCATGCTCAGGGCTTCAGCTGCCTGTCTCACCATGCTCAAGGCTGTGTGCTGCCTGTCTCACCATGCTCAAGGCTGTAGCTGCCTGTCTCACCATGCTCAAGGCTTTAGCTGCCTGTCTCACCATGCCCAAGGCTTTAACTGCCTGTCTCACCATGCTCAGGACTTGAGCTGCCTGTCTCACCATGTTCAAGGCTTTAACTGCCTGTCTCACCATGCTCAGGACTTGAGCTGCCTGTCTCACCATGCTCAAGGCTTTAGCTGCCTGTCTCACCATGCTCAGGGCTGTAGCTGCCTGTCTCACCATGCTCAGGGCTGTAGCTGCCTGTCTCACCATGCTGAGGACTTGAGCTGCCTGTCTCACCATGCTCAGGGCTTTAGCTGCCTGTCTCACCATGCTCAGGGCTTTAGCTGCCTGTCTCACCATGCTCAGGGCTGTATCTGCCTGTCTCACCATGCTCAAGGCTGTAGCTGCCTGTCTCACCATGCTCAAAGCTGTAGCTGCCTGTCTCACCATGCTCAAGGCTTTAGCTGCCTGTCTCACCATGCTCAGGGCTGTATCTGCCTGTCTCACCATGCTCAAGGCTTTAGCAGCCTGTCTCACCATGCTCAAGGCTGTGTGCTGCCTGTCTCACCATGCTCAAGGCTGTAGCTGCCTGTCTCACCATGCTCAAGGCTGTAGCTGCCTGTCTCACCATGCTTAGGGCTGTAGCTGCCTGTCTCACCATGCTCAAGGCTGTAGCTGCCTGTCTCACCATGCTCAGGGCTGTATCTGCCTGTCTCACCATGCTCAGGACTGAAGACATGCATGCAGGCGACACACCTTGACTAGTTATACTCAACACTCAAGAGGTTTCAGTTCTGGAATGTTGATTGTCGCCATGGACAATTTTATTGACATTTTATGACTACAGTACGGTAATGTGCGTAGCTACAGTAATTGTAAATTTTATGAAGCTTTCTGTCCTAACAACAACAAGCGTGACTGTTTTCTTAAAAGGGCAAAGGTTGAATGAAATAAGTCACTTGATACCTTTTAAAACCTGACCTTTTCATTTAAGTGTCACACACAAAAAAAGTATTTAACAAGAAAAACATATAAGTACATGCTCATATTTTGAAAATAAATTAAATATCCGTCAACAAGCCATGAGCAGCTGTTACCTATCAGTGGAGTTAAATGTTTCTAGATATTCTGAGCATCTGTACTTCCAAAACTCCCCTCACTGAATGGCTGGCTGTTCTGTGGCGACTCTCAAACAGGAGTTGATCTAAAATGACAAGGTCACCGAAGTCAGAGGTCAGGGGTCAGTAACGTCCCTCGGGCTGGGAAGAAGGGAGAGGGAGAGAGAGAGAAGGAGAGGCGGTGGGAGAGAAAGAGAGAGAGAGACAGTGGGAGAGAGAGAGAGGCGGTAGGAGAGAGAGAGGCAGTGGGAGAAAGAGAGAGAGAGGCGGTGAGAAGAAGAAACAGAGAAAGAGGCCAAGAGAGAGAAAGAGAGAAAAAAAAAGAGAGAGAGAGAAGGGGAGAGGAGATGAGAGAGAGGCGTTGTGGAGAGGAGGTGTGTGTGAGGAGGAGATGGAGGGAGAGAGATGCTTTTGAAGAGGATCGAGAAGGGGCTATGAGAGAGAGAAGGGGCAGGTGAGGAAGGAGGATTGAGGAGGGAGGGTTGTGGAGGAGAGATGCGAGAGGAGGGAAGAGTGGAGGGAAGGGTGAGAGGGGGGTGTCCATTAGCTCGGGTGGTTGAGGGTGAGAGAGTGATGGAGAGAGAAGGGAGGGAGGCAGAGGGGGTGAGAGGGGGGGTTCGGGTTGTGATGGAGGAGATTGATACGGAGAGGAGAGGAATGGGGAGGAGAGGGTGTTGAGAGGGAAGGAAAGCGGAAGCATAGCTAGCCTGAGTTGCAGGTGATGGAGCAACGTGCGCCGTTAAAGTAGCCCAGACTGCTACATTTGAGCTCTGCATTGCGGATTGGAGGCTCCTGGCAGTCAATGGCCTCACACGAGTAATGGACACAGCTATGAAAAAGATATAGAGAGAAAAAAAGAGAGAAATGCAACACCATGAAGATGGAGAGGAATATTAAATATTTTAATGATGGATTTTAGCTCATTTCGCAAACAACATAGAATACTCGCAACACAATCAAACAGGTATATTTTGTATTATCATGTGGCCAAGAGAAGGCCTGGGAACAATGGGTTATTAGGTGTGTGTTCAGCACGGCATACTTTTTCTCAAGTATATATATTGATTATTTGACACCCTAATAATTTCTTCATTCACGAAGTGCTGTGAATTTAGTTAACCTGACCCCCCGTCCATGCAAAGTTACTGGAATGACTATTTACAAGACAAGTTGCACAATATGATACACGTTCATAAGCATAAACAGAACAGCTTACAATCTACCTACAGTGGTTTAGTGTTAATACTTATTCTTATATTAGTTCTGGTGGGCGATTGGCTAGTCTGGCAAAACTGCAAAGACAAAAGGGTAACATACACCTCAGGTCCATGATGTGGTACAACTCTGATATCTGTATTTTTAGCTTAAAGTGGTGTTTTCCCTGTTGATGAAAACAACTTTATTTTTTGTAATTTTGGGGTTAGCAAAAAGTATCTTGCTGTAAAGATATATAAGTAAAAACGGTACGGCTGCGGCTCCTCCCCTTTTTTTGGTAAGAAAACCAACATGGCAATAGTTAGTAGCTACTCACCCAGGTTGTCTTAAACAAGAAGCAAAACAGAGTATGGAGGAAGAAGCCAAGCAGAAGGACTAGTGTTTGCATGTCCAGGTGAGTCAGATTTGTACATGTACATTTTGTCTGGTAGCACTTGTGCAACAGTAGATGCTATCCTGTTATTGTAGTCCTCCAAAGAAACAGATTCTTTCACTGTTGTTTAGCTAGTGTGGCAGGATTGATAGATGATTAAAGCAATAACCCCCTAGCATCAATCTATTTTACTATACTGATACACTACTGTCCTCTACTCTGGTTTACTCTGCATTAGACTTCTCTCCTCTCTCCTCTCTCCTCTCTCCCCTCTCCTCTCTCCTCTCCTCTCTTTTCTCTCCTCTCTCCTATGTCCTTTCTACTCTCTCCCATCTTCTCCGCTCCTCATCTCTCCTGTCTCATCTCTTCTCTCCTCTGTTCTCTCTCCTCTCTTCTCTCTCCTCTCTTCTCTCTCCTCTCTTCTCTCTCCTCTCTTCTCTCTCCTCTATTCTCTCTCCTCTGTTCTCTCTCCTCTGTCCTCACTCCTCTCTCATCTCTCCTCTCTCCTATGTCCTTTCTGCTCTCTTCTCTATCATCTTTGCTCTCTGCTCTCTCCTCTCTCCTCCGCTCCTCTCCTCTCCTAACCACAACAAAGTAACATCCCTTAACGTCAGCCTCTGATTTAGGCCCATGGGAGTAAATCAAACATATTTACTGAGCAAACAAATGCTCCAAGCGAGCGAGCAGATGTTTCGTCTCAGCACACTTCTTACCCTGACCTTCAGATGGATCACTCAAGGCTTGGAAACCTAACTCAAGTTATGACACAGTCTAACATGGCTTGGAAACCTAACTCAAGTCATGACACAGTCTAACATGGCTTGTACGCGTTGCAACCACACTCATAAATAATCTGAATGACGTTGAGTCGGCCGACATCAACTGATGGGAACCAAAACACTGATAGGAACCAAAACACACGCTTGCATTCTGTCACTCTGCTTTTATGAGACAATATTTTTAGATTACGGTTTTATGGAGAGCTGTACTTTTACCCTGTTATCAACGTAACGTGGAAATAATTAATATAGGCTCAAATTGAAACTTTGAGTTTAAGGGTTGGGGTTGAGCTAGGGACAATTTATAACACCTCCGTAACAGGTCTGCCGTTTCACCTATATAACATTTTCTCATCAATAGAGCTAAGCCGTCAGTCGAACATCTACGATCCTCAGGATGTGGAATCATCTCTCTAATCCAGGAACAGGTGTTTTCCCTCATCAAGCTGGCTACAGCTTTCCTCACCTCAGACAGGAACTGTAAATCACCTTTTATGGGCGGGAGAGTCTCTCCAATGTCTTAAACGCTCCTCTCCTGAAGTATCAGGTGAACGATAACGTGGTTTCGTGACGGGAGTTCCTTGTAGCAGCTTGTGTTTCTTGTTAGCGAGCTGTTCTGCTGCTGTTGCTGTACTGGAGCTACATACGCAGACTGTTTCAGATTGGCTGTGGGCGGAGGGGGCCTTGCGTCAGAAAAACATGAATCTGGGAATGCCTGGAGAGAAACCCTAAGAGATGACTGCGTCTGGGGGCGTCCTGTCTGTTTAGGAACACAAGCATGTCCACAACCTAGCCGGCTGAGGAAACCTTGTGCAACACAGCAGATGATGCTATCATGTCACTGGGCCTAACGCTATCGTAGCATTGGGCCTAATGCTATCGTAGCATTGGGCCTAACGCTATCGTAGCATTGGGCCTAATGCTATCGTAGCATTGGGCCTAACGCTATCGTAGCATTGGGCCTAATGCTATCGTAGCATTGGGCCTAACGCTATCGTAGCATTGGGCCTAACGCTATCGTAGCATTGGGCCTAATGCTATCATATC
>BROE01000012.1:17190275-17226231 GCA_036571765.1 Plecoglossus altivelis | reverse complement strand
GGGCTGTGTCTCTGAGGGCTGTGTCTCTGAGGGCTGTGTCTCTCAGGGCTGTGTCTCTCAGGGCTGTGTCTCTCAGGGGCTGTGTCTCTAAGGGGCTGTGTCTCTGAGAGGCTGTGTCTCTGAGAGGCTGTGTCTTAGAGGGGCTGTGTCTTAGAGGGGCTGTGTCTTAGAGAGGCTGTGTCTCCGAGAGGCTGTGTCTCTGAAAGTCTGTGTCTTAGAGAGGCTGTGTCTCTGAGGGGCTGTCTCTCTGAAAGGCTATGTCTCTGAGAGATTGTGTCTCAGAGATTGTGTCTCTGAGGGCTGTGTCTCTGAGGGCTGTGTCTCTCAGGGCTGTGTCTCTCAGGGCTGTGTCTCTGAGAGGCTGTGTCTTAGAGGGGCTGTGTCTCTCAGGGCTGTGTGTCCGAGAGGCTGTGTCTCTGAAAGTCTGTGTCTTAGAGAGGCTGTGTCTCTGAAAGGCTGTGTCTCTGAAAGACTGTCTCTGAGGGCTGTGTCTCTGGGAGACTGTGTCTTTGAGAGACTGTGTCTCTGAGGGCTGTGTTCCTGGAGGTCAGCTTGCCTGTGTTTTCTGGAGGTGAGCGGAGGGCCTAGACATGAGGGTCAAACACAGATTAGACACAACAGTGTCAATAGAGACGAACTCTGTGTGTATGTGAGGGTGTGGGTGTGTGTGTGTGTGTGTGTGTGTATGTGAGGGTGCGGGTGTGTGTGTGTGTATGTGCGGGTGTATGTGTGTATGTGCGGGTGTGTGTGTGCGTGTATGTGTGTGGTGGGGAAGTAAACAGAATTATCAGCTGAAGCTAAACAGAGGTTCTTGTGGAGGTGGATAGGACACCTGTGTTCTTCTGAGACTCAGAGAGATAAGTACTCAGGTAAGGGACTTGATCATCTCTGTCTCTCTGTCAACAGATCTCCGTCTCCACAGCAGCAAAACCCTGACAAGGAGAATCTCCTGTCTGTGTTGGGGGACGACAGGAAGGACGAGCCAGCGAGCGGGGGCCACGGAGGACAGGGGCCCCATCACAGGACACCCAAACCCTGCTTTGCTCGGGGACCTCTCCTCGACAACCAGCACACCCTCACCGTGAGTCTCTCGCTCATACCATCCTCTCTCTCTCTCTCTATTATTTGTTTTCACTAAACCTCCCGGACATGCTTGTATCCTGGAAACGCACAGTCATCGCTTAGAATTGTTTTTCTCACAGGAAAAAAAAACAAAAAACAGGGCAACTGATGACCCTTGAAGTTTAATAGTGTATTTTGAAGAACTGGTCTTAGTCTTGGGACTCGGACAGGTGGTTAGACAGGTTCCTCTCTTTTCCTGCACATGCCTATCTGAGCTAGCTAGCACACAGTGAAAAGCTTCACAAGAACAGCTCAGAGTTGTGGTGTTTCTAGTCAGGATGGCAGGAAGTAAATGTGGATGCCTTTTCTCCAACTGTTAGCTGTTAGCTTTTAGCCTCAACCTGAAGTGGAGCGAAGCAGCACTGTGCTGGCAGTGAACATGTTAAGACTCACACGCTAACATACACGTGCTAACATACACACGCTAAGATACACATGCTAGCACGCTGCCACACAGAGACATTCACACACAGACGGCAACATAATTCAGTAACTATTCGAGAGCTGCTTAATCAGGGTGCAGCATGAACATTAGTGCTCGCGTCTCTCTTTCCCTGTCTCTCTCCCTCCGTCTCTCTCCCTCCGTCTCTCTCCCTCCGTCTCTCTCCAGACCGCTGGGTGCTTCACCCTCCCTCCGTCCCAGTCCGCTCATCTGCCCTCAAACTACACACACATCTTCCCAACTCCATCGGACACTCACAAACACGCAATAACTGTGAAAATTGCAGGACCAGAGTCACTGAAGGCCTAATGACTGTTTACGTTTTCACACACACTTACTGCCGTCGTCATGGGGACGGGTGCAGTGTTCTAGCGTGGTGTGCAAGGTTACCGTAGCAAACAACTGTTGTGTGTGTGGCACTCTTTACTGTCACTAGATTCTGTTGTTGTCTTGACTTGGATATAATTGATTTCAGTTAAACCAATGAAGATAGTATTCAACCAAAATATTCATCGTGTAACTGAGCTATGCCATTAACCAAGTTATATATTAAGAAAAATATCACAAACATGCTGCATCATGGTCTCTCTAGACTCCTGATTGGTTAAGTGGCAGGGGGGGCGGGGCTAGGTACTAGTCCCCACCAATAGTTAGCGAACTTCATAGAAAAGAGATGAGAGGAAGTCGCAGCCAGAGCTGAGCTCACATTCTAACAACCTTGAACTTGAGAAGACAATCATCTGGAGAATTCTAATCTGTTCAGAGCAACACTGGTGTGTGTGGCTTGTGAGAAAGCAAAGATAAGACGTCAGCCGTATGTAGTTGTGTGTTTGTGTGGTTGTGCGGCTGCCAATCTAGTGTGCCTGTGGTGGATGTGTGTGTGTGTCGTGCAGCACAGCCCAATAAGTGCGGAGTGTTATTGACCTTGGTAGATGTGTGTGAGTGTGTGTAGATGTACAGGTGTGTGTTTGGGTGTGTATGTGTGTGAGAGTGTGTGAGTATGTGTGTGTGTTTGTGCATAGGGAGTCGAGATTTCGAATCAAGCAGTGTTGCCGCGCCCAAGTGTGCCGTGTGTGAGTGTGTTGTGAGTAAGTGTGCGAGTGTTGTGTGTGTGTGTGTGTGTGTGGTGTGTGCGCCCGAGTGTGTCGTGTGCGAGTGTGTGTGTGTTGCTGGTGTGTGTTGCTGGTGTTCAAGCCTCGTGTCTTCTTGTGTGTGTGAGTGTGTTGCAGTGTAGTTGTGAGTGTGTGGTTTCCAGTGCTGCCGCATTGTGCTGCAAGTTGGTTTTTTCACTACTCTGAAACGATGCAGTACTACTGCCGACCACGCTGTGTTGTGTGCCTTCGCTCTCGTGTGTGTAAGTCGTGAGCACACCCTACATACTGCTTTACATTCCATATACGTCGCTCGCACCACGCCCATGGGGGATTGCCACTTTCCTGCATTCTGATGTAATGTAAGATCTGAGCAGTGTAAGGATGATGTGCACTTGGATGCCATTCAGATCCCTGTGGCACGTTTCTGTGTGTATATATACATGTCTTAGACAGTTAGAAAGACACATTAACTCAACTTGACCTAGATGGCTGAAGGAATTATATATCAAACGAGTCACAACATGACCCACTGACTGTCCTTCTGTCCTCCTGTTCCCCCTTGTCCCCCCTGTCCTCCTGTCCTCCTCCCGTCCTCCTCCCGTCCTCCTGTCCTCCTGTCCCCCCTGTCTTCCGGTCTCTCTGTCCCCCTGTCTCTCTGTCCCCCTGTCTCTCTGTCCCCCTGTCTCTCTGTCCCCATTGATATTAACACATCACCTACTTACCTACCGACATAGAAAACAATGTTCAAAACCAAAACAAGCTGTCCTGTGTCTGTTGAAACACTCACCGTCGTCACCAGAGTTCCTCTGTGCTTGTATCCAGAGCAGGAGAGGCGTCTCTGGGGTCTTTCATCGTGACGGAGGTGACATCATCATGGAGTCACGAGGACACAGGTATGCTCCTCTCAGACGCCACACCTGGGGGATATCTCACACGTGCACATGCACACAGTTCACCTGCACACGGGCTGGCCTGCTTACATAGGAGCGTGTTTTATTGCAGGGTAGGATAGAGAAAGGGTTGGGTGGACTAGCAAAGGTCAACAAAAGACATATTTTACATACGTATAGTAAATGACACACACACACGTAAGAAGTGAAGTTCCCTGTGAGCTGACGAGAGCTGCTGTGGCTCCTTGGTATGACTCGTAACTGGATGGAAGAAAAATAAACGTGATTTCTCTGTCTCTTTTCCAGGAGTCAAAGCAATGGTTTACCTTTCTCAGAGGTGAGCTTTACTGTTTAGTTTGACCAAATCCTCTCTGTCTCTTTCTCTCTTTCTCTCTCTTACACACACTTATGCTTACTTTCTGACTTCCCGTCACTCTCCCCCTCCTCCCCCAACACACACACACTCATTCTCTCTCCCCTCTGTCCCCCTCTCCCCCTCCTCCCCCAACACACACACACTCTCTCTCCCCTCCGTCTCCCCCCCTCCTCCTCCTGACTGTATTCTAAATCTGGTGTGTTGCGCACTGTAGACGACATGGGTTCCTGCTAGGGGAGAAGGGGTGGGGGCATGAGAGAGGGGTAGTGTGTCACCAGCCCTAGTGGGTGAAAAACATCACAATACCTCCATACTCCACACATGATTGCAACTTACTCATTTTGCCCTCTACAGTCAGTCCGCTCATCGTCAGTGAACTGTGGCTAGGTGGTGCCAAGCTAGGGTTATACAACCCCAAATCAGAAAAGATTTAGGACAGGAAATAAAAAAAGGAAGTAGTGATTTCTAAATTTACTTTAACTTGTATTTCATTGCAGACAATACCACAGCTAATTATTTAATGTGTTCCTCGTGTTAGTTTTTTTAAACTAAATTCCTATTTTGGTTCTTGCAACACATTTCCAAAAAAGTTGGAACAGTAAAGAATTTAGCACTTTGTAACGTTGCCATTCCTTTTCACAACACTTAAGACGTTTAGGGACTGAAGACACCAAGTGATAAAGTGTTTCAGGTGTATATGTGTCCCATTCTTGCTGCAAAAAGTCTTAAGGTGGGCAACGGTCACTAAGGTGGGCAACTGACAAATTTTGCGCTTCAAAATGCGTCACAAATTCTCTGTTGGAGACCTGTTGGGATTGCAGGCAGGCCAGGCACCTTTATCTTCCTCCTCTGCAGGACTTTGGAATGTGTGGAGATTGCGGTTTTGCATTATCTTGTTGAAATATGCATGGACGTCCCTGGAAAAGATGTCTTCTTGAAGGCAGCATGTTGTGCTCCAAAATCTTTGTGCTTTTCAGCATTAATGGTGCCATGACAGAAGAACAAGTTACCTTTGCCAAGGGCACTGACACAACTTCATACCATGACAGACGCTGGCTTTTGGACTTGGACTTTTGCTGGTAACAGTCAGAATACCTGAAATACTGATTCATCTGACCACAGTACATGTTTCCACTGTGTGATGGTCCATCCCAGATGCCTCCGAGCCCAGAGAAGTCGACGGCACTTCTGGACACGGTTAACATAGGGCTTCCTTTTGGCACAGTACAGTTTCAACTGGCATTTGTGGATGTAACTACGTATTGTGGTACTTGACAAAGGTTTACCAAAGTAGTCCTGAGCCCATGTGGTGATGTTGCTTATAGATGAATGACGATTCTTGATGCAGTGCCGTCTGAGGGATCGGTGATCACAGTTGTTCATCTTAGGCTTGCCTAAGTCCTTTACGCACTGAAATACCTCCAGATTCCTTGAATCTTTTAATCATGTTATGCACTGTTGAAGGAGAAATAACAAAATGTCATCCTATCTTTCTTTGAGGAACATTGTTTTTAAACACTTCAATAATTTTCTTGGCAAACTGGCGATCCTCAGCCGATCTCTGCTCCTTAAGGACTAGACCATTCTTGGATGCTGCTTTTGTACCAAATCATAATTACAATCACCTGTTGACATCACCTGTTTCAAATCACATCCTTATTTAACCAATTTAACAGATTGCTAGCCCTAAACTGCCCTGTCCCAACCTTTTTTAGAATGTGTTGCAGGTCTGAATGACAGGAAAGAATGTATTTTACAAAAACAAAACAAAAAACAAAAAATTAAGTTGACCAGACAAAACATAAAATGTTTTGTGTTCACATTGTCTGCAATGAAATACAAATCAAAGTACATTTATAAATCATTACTTTCTTTTTAAAATGTGTGTTTTCCATACTGTCCCAACGTGTTCTGATTTAGGTTCGTAGAGAAGGAATGCTAGTGGATCCGACCATCTCTTTGCCGGTGATGAACCGCTAAATATCCGTTATCCATTATCTCAGGTCCGACCTCGCTAGCAGACACTCTAACATGCTATAGGCTAACGTGAAAGGTAGTTGGTAAATGGCATGAATGTTAGGATGTTAGCAAATGGCATGTTAGCCTATAGCATGTTAGCCTATAGCATGTTAGCACATGTCGCTACATCAGCTGCACAAACACACACAAGATGAGGAATTAAGAGGGCTATGCCCAGACATGCGTTGTGTATGTGTGTGTGTTTGTGTGTGTGTGTTTGTGTAACTTCTTGCCTGCTTAAAAAAAAGAAAACGTGTTAAAAAAATTAATCCGTTACCATTACAACATGTTAGCGCCCTGCCTTGCCGTTGACAGCAGAGCTGGTTGCTTCTGTTTTTCAGTGTGATAGTTACACTCAGTGTTCCTGACATACTAAGTGCTGACGTCAGAGAACACACACACACGGAGCCTTCTGTGTTAGTGTCACACCTGATATGAGACATGACCACTAGAACAAGCTGTTCCAGTCACCACGCACCTACACACACACATACATACGCACGCACGCACACAAGCACACACACACATACATACGCACACACACACACACACATACGCACGCACGCACGCACACAAACAAACACACACACATACGCACGCATGCACACACACACACACACACACACACATACATATGCACGCATGCACACACACACACACATACATATGCATGCATGCATGCACACACACACACACATACATATGCACACACACACACACAGAAATACACAGAAACACACACACACACATATACACACGCACACACACATATACACACACACACATATACACACACACACACATACACACACACACACTCACACACACACATACACACACACACACACACACACATCCTGACAGTGGATACGCAGCAGACTCTCTTACCCTGAAGTCACACAACACAAGTTCAGATTCTCACAGATCATCCCACACACCTGCTGCTAGTGCTCTGGGTGGTTAGCGGTAGCTAGCGGTGATTAGCGGTGGTTAGCGGTAGCTAGCGGTAGTTAGCGGTGGTTAGCGGTGGTTAGTGGTAGCTAGCGGTGGCTAGCGGTAGCTAGCGGTAGTTAGCGGTGGTTAGCGGTGGTTAGCGGTAGTTAGCGGTAGCTAGCGGTGGTTAGCGGTAGCTAGCGGTGGCTAGCGGTAGCTAGCGGTGGTTAGCGGTGGTTAGCAGGTTTAAGACATGTAATCCTCTCCCCTCCAGAGGAGCTATAGCGGCTGGGCTCTTTTGGCTACGTTAGATCGCAGCGTTTAAGACAGCTCAGCAGTCATGCAGGCGTGACAGTTGAAAGTGTTTTTATTCTAATCGGGATGCTGTGTATGTACAGTACTGTTGAATTCTTGCAGTGCTCTGAGAATCCAGGATTTGCCTTGTAATCACAGGCAACTATAGGACTTTCCTTGGAGATCAAACACTCTGTGTACATGTGAGTGTGTGAGTGAGTGTTGTGTGAGGGTTGTGTGTTGATAGTGTGTGTTGGTGTGTGTGAGTTTGTGTGTGGTTAGTGTGTGTGAGTGTAGTGAAATTGTTTGTAAGTGTGTGGAGTGTGTGTGTGTGGTGTGAATGTGTGTGTGTGTGTTTGAAAGATGGTGTCCTGACTCTGTCACTCCTTAAAGTAATAGAGCTGTCCCAGAAGAGGAGGACTTTGTCAGCCACCACACCACAGCACACACACACCCACACACAGCACACACACACCCACACACAGCACACACACACCCACACACAGCACACACCCACAGATCACACACCCACGCACACAAAGCACACACACACACAGAGCACACACCCACACACACACAGAGCATACGCCCACACACACAGACACAGTACACACAGCACAGCACACACACAGGCTTACAAACATTCTTACACACATATATCAGCTTCAAAACACACCACCCACACACGCACACACGCACGTACATGTAAGAGGCTACGTGAGACCATGCACATGACCAGCTGAGTACATGACTGCGATCGCAAGCTGAGAGAAAATATCAAGAGGAGATCCAGAGGTGGAGAGAGAAATTAAACAGGGTGATATTTTTAGAGTTAAAAAAAAAAGAGAGGGAAAAAACCACAGAGTCAGCCTGCGTGGTGTCTAATAATCTGCAGTTTTCTCCTCCCTCCCTTCTGCTCTTGCTACCATGAGACAAACAACTCCCGACACACAGGCCTGCAGGACGCGCACACACACAGAGGGAGGGAGTAGGGAGGAGGGAGGGAGGAGGGAGGGAGGGAGGGAGGGGGAGGGGTAACAGAGAAAACAAGGAAGGTGCTTAACCCTCCCCTCACACTGACACACACTAAGCTTGGATGGGCGTATGTTTTTGCCAGCCCTCTCAGCCAATCCTGACGCAGGGCTGGCCCCAAGCCACACCCTGGTGGGGGGGAGGGTGGAGCGCAGGGGGGAGGGAGGGGCTGAACTTAAGCAGCACGCTGGCAGGCTGAAGCTCGTTGTTTCAGTGTCGCTCTGTTGCTCCATGGTGGCTCAGACGCTCAGCATGAAGATCCAGGAGAGTCCAGAGGCGGTGAGGACGTTAGGAGAACCGGAGAGAAGCAGCTGTGGGGAGACGACTCGTCTGACCGTGTTGGAGGACGACGCCAACTGGGGAGGTGAGGGGAGAGAGATCTGCTTGTGAGCTACTTCACACACACACACACACACACACACACACACACACTCACACACACACACACACACACACTCTCTCTCTCTCTCTCTCTCACAAACACACACACACACACACAAAGTCACTACCATCGGGGAGAAAAAAAAAAGGTTCTCTACAAATGGGATGGTAGCTTCGCTCTCCCTCTCCCCTCCTCCTCCTCCTCCTCCTCCTCTTTCTCCTCCTGTTGCTCCTGCTTGTTCACTAGTCAACACATCAGGGCTCAGCCTGGTTCACATGGTCCCAACCTCTGACGACTCGCGTGGACGCACAAACAACGCTGCTTTTAAAGAATCTTACAGTTTGTTTGTTTGTTTGTTTGTTTTTGTTTTCCATGTTTGGAAGAGCGAGATTTGTGTGTGGTCGAGTCCATGGTTGGTGGAGGGTTTTTGGAGGTTTTTGAAGTTTTTGAGATCAAAGAGGAAGCGATTGTGCATGTTTGAAGGTTCTGCTGTTTTGTTGTTGATGGTGAAGAGTGAGTATTTACTCTGCTCAGAGCTAACGTTCACTCCTTACTTTGTTTGTGTGAGAGAGTGTGTGTGTGTGTGTGTGTGTGTGTGTGAGTGTGTGTGTGTGTGCGTGTGTGCATGCGTGCGTGCGTGTGTGTGTGCGTGTGTGTGTGCGTGTGGTTGTGTGTGTTGTGTGTGTTGTGTGTGCATGTAGCAGTTACTGGGCAGTTTGTGTCTGTCAGAACATCAGACCACAGCGTTGATGCTTAAAGGGGAGGTATGAGGAAGGAGGGGGTGCTCTGTGTGTTTGTGTGAGCCATATATCTGCTATTCTTAAAGGGATGGACCAGTGAATAGAATGTCAAGGATGTCTGTCTGTAAACATTGGAAACGTCTCTCTCTTGCGGTTCAAATTCATAGTGTGTATGGAGGTGTGTGTATGCATGTGTGTATGGAGGTGTGTGTATGCATGTGGTATTGCAGGTGTACTGTAGTGAGGGTGCTGTGTCATGCGATGTGGGTCATAGGCAGTGCTGTGTGGATGGCATGTGTGTATGTAGGTGTGGTGTTGCGGGGGGGGAGGTGTATGCACGTGTTGGTTGTGCAGGGAGTGGTATGCCGGATGTTGTGTGCATGTGTGTATGTATGTTTGTGTTTGTGTGTGCGCGTGCTTGCGTGTGTGCTCTTGAGTGTATGTGTTTCATTTTGTGTGTTCTTGTGTGTGAGCGAGTGCTTGTGTGTGTATTTTTGTGTGTTTGTGTGTATGCAGGTGTGTGTGCAGGTGTGTGTGCAGGGGGGGGGATGATGCACATGTGTATGCAGGTGTGTGTGCAGCTGTGTGCGTGTTGCAGGTGTGTGTGCAGCGTGTGTGTGCAGTGTGGGGGGTGGTGTGAGGTGTGTATGCAGGGCGGGGAGTGTGGTGTCCAGGTTCATTGCAGGGGGGTGTAATGCAGAGTGTGTGTGTGCAGGGGAGGTGTATGCGGATGTGTGCGTGTGGACCGTTTGCTCTAAGATGTCAGATGAGAAATTTGGATATTTGATTGTTTTCCCTTGTGGCCTTAACTCTGGGCTGTATGAGTGATACTAAACCACACTCCTGTCACACACACACACCTGACCCACACACACTGGCCTGACACAGACACGAACTCGCCTGAACACAACACACACACCTGACACACACAATCCTGATCACACACCACACACCTGACACACAGCACACACCTACACACACACACCTGACACACGACAACACACCTTGACACACCACACACACACCTTGACACACGCTCACACATCCTGACACACACACAGGCCTGACACACACACATGCACCTGACACCACACTCCTCACAAACACACCACCTGACACACACACACACTGACACACACACCGACACACACACTCCGTCACACACACTCTCTGGCAACATACACACTCCTGTCACACACACACTCCTGTCACACACTCCTGTCTACTGGCCAGATCATAGTGCCGTTGTAGAGGAAGGAATCTACGAGACAACACAAAACCAACCCTTTTTAAGGTTTCAAATCTTTTTTTTTTTTTTTTTACTTTGTTACTGGGGACTCAAGGATTACGTATTATCAGACGAGGAGGAAAAGATTTGAAAAGAAAGGGAGACTTGTGGACGTGTGTTTATTAAGCTGTTAATCCTGGACGCAGTGGGCAGAACCTGCTTGTGTTTGGTGCCGTGGTGAAAGGAGAAGGACTACTGTATGCATGAAGGTGTTATTGTTTTGGAGACAAATTGCAAAATCTCAAAAGGGAGGAGTCCTATTTGTTGAGGGAGTGAGAGGAATTCTGACTTGTCAAATTTGTTCTAAAAGCTGGTTTGAATGGGGTTTTTTTTCTTAACTGCCTGTGTGTAAACGTCTTGTGTGGACCCTGTCTTTAACACCAGGAGTCACGGTCGTTTGTTGTGACATGTATAGACACCTTTCTAACGTGGCCTTTGGAAGGTCAACCTCGTTTCAAGGTAACACAGTCGACACGTTTCAAGCTTGTTGTGTGCCAAGTGTCTAAGGTCACACCTTTTGAAAGCAAACGTTTATCTCTCTGGTGGCCCAGATCAGCGTGTCAGACTGCAGGGCTCAGCAGAGCGCCCTCTAGTGTAGGATTAGGGTAGCAGCAGCAGACTCATTATACAGAGCTGCACATGTGGGATATGGACGTCCAACAGTTCATGGAGTTGTGTTGTTGTGTTGTAGTATGATGGTTTTGTGTGTTGTTGTGTCGTATGTGTGAGTGATGCTGATGATCACTTCGTGTTTTGTTTGTGTGTGTGTGCGCTGTGTGGTGTTGTGTGTGTTGTGTCGGTGTATAGCGGGTGTAGACTGATTAGACTAGATGTAGCTGTGGTATGCTGAGGGGTGGTGTTGTTGTCTGTCGACTTCGTTTTGATGTGTTGCTAGAGTGTGTCGCTGTGTGTGTGTATGTGTAAGGCTGTGTGTGTGTAGCTGTGCTGGTGTGCAGTTGTGTAGCTGTGTAGCTGTGTGTTGTTGTGTGTTGCTGTGTGTTGTTGTGTCGCTGTGTCGCTGCGTTTTGTGTTGTTGTGTTGCTGTGTGTGTTGCGTGTGTTGCTGGTGTTGTGTTGCGTGGTGTGTTGCTGCTTGGTGTGGGTGTTGTGATGTTGCGTTGTGGTGTTTTGGTTGTTGTTGTGAGATTGACTGTAGGAGCACGACGAAGGAGTTGGTATTCTGGGTGCGAGTATCACTGAATGGTGGCGAGTGGCCACTTACACTGTGAGCATGTTCACGTTGTCATGGTAGGGCTTGTTTCCATCTACGACTGATAGCGAGACAAGAAGGGGATGGGGAAGAGGGAGGGAGGGGGAGGGAGGGAGGAGAGGGGAGGGAGGGAGAACAGAGGGCGAGGGAGGAGGAGGGAGGAAAGAGGAGGAGGGAGAGAAAGAAGTTAGGGGGGAGGGGGAGGAGAGAGAAAGAGAGGAGGGGAGGGGGCAAAAGAGGAGGGGGGAGGGGGAGAGAGGTTAAGGGAGAGAGGGACGGAGCAGAAGAAGCAGGGAGGGAGGGGAGAGAGAGGGAGAAGAGAGAAGGGGGGAACGGGGGGGAGGGGAGAGGAAAGAAAAGGAGAGGGTAGGGAGGGGGGAAAAGAGAGGGAGGGAGGAGAGGGAAAGAAAGAGAGGAGCAGAGGGAGAGAAAGGAGGAGGAGGAGAGGAGGACGAGGTTTAGAGAAGTGAGAGGAGAGAAGTGAGAGGAGGGAGGGAGGGGGAGCGGAAGAGGAGGAAGCGAATCGGCTCTTCTTCACCGGATGGGCTCACAATTCCGAGACCTATTTCCATGATCACTTTTGATTATGGCTGTTTTCCGATGATGCACTTTGCTTGACTGCTTGGTATTTTACTCGTCGGTCTCCCTGTGCCTCTCCTCCCTCGCACGCCTCTCCCCTCATCCCTCCCTTTTCTCCTCTCCCGTCTCCCCTCTCCCCTCCCTTCGGTGCGGTCTGCCCTCTCCCCTTTCCCTCCATTTCTCCTCCCTCTCCCCTCCTCCCCTCCACTTTCATGAGCCTCCGTCTCCTGCTCCGCCTCTCCTTTGATCTGCCGTTCCCTCTCCCTCTCTCCTTCTTTCCCACCAGATTCTCCCTTCTTTAGCGCCCCCTTCCTTGACTTTAAAAGCTTTTCCCATCAGAGTTGCTATGAGGGTAAGTAGTTCTGGTCAGGGGTCTATCAGGCTTCATGCATGACCTTTAGTACGCTGCATGTCAACTGTGTTACAGAGAGCTGCTACCATGTTTCACATCAAGCAGACCCCTCCTCAACATCACACACACACACGAGCCGCGAAGCACACACAGCCCCCCAGCACACACACACACACAGCGCGAAGGACACACACAGCCCCCGCCTCACACACCACCCACACGAGCCCGCTCTCACGACACAGCCACAACACCAGCCCGCCACCATCACACAGCCCCCCTCACACACACACACGACAGTCCCAGGACACACAGCCCTCAGCAACACACACACCGAAGCCGCCAGTCACGACACGTAGCACACAGGGCTCGCAACGCACACACAGCCGCCCTCCCCGCCACCATCACTACACACAGTCCGCCGAGGGCACACCCATCACACGCCACACAGCCGGCCAGCAACACACAGGCGCGCCTCTGCACGACACACAAAGCCCCGCCCCCCGCACACACACACACATTCCCTCACAAACAGGCAGCCCACCCTCCACACCCACCCAGCCCCCCACATACACCCTCACTAAGGCCTCTGACACATCAGGGATAATGCTGTTTTCTCTGCAGAAGTTAGCACGTACACGGCAGCACTACCGCTGTGGAAGCTTGCTTTGACACCAGGAGGGTGTGTGTACGTGTGAGTCTGTTTGTGTGAGGAATAATGTGAGATTATGCCGTACGATGTGTGTTTGTGTGTGTACGTACTGTGTGTGTCTGTGTGTAGTGCGCGTGTGTAGTGTGTGTCCGGTGTGTGTGCGGTTGTGTGTGTGTGTGCGTACGGTGTGTGTGTGTGCGGTGGTACAAGGAGGAGAGGGGGGGGCGGCAAAGGTCGGGCGACGGGAGGTGGAGACTGGGAGTGTGTGTACGACTCGTGAGTGGGGGACGTAAGCGAGGGGGATGGGTGTGTGGAAGGGGAACGGGTGTGTGTGATGTGTAGTGTGTGTGTGCTGAGACAGAGGCAGGAGAGGAAGGGGGGGGGGGTACGTAAGAGTGGTTTCTCCAGAACCTTCTAAGCTGCTCTCCTAGCCAAAACAAGCTCTGACTGCTGAAGTTTTAATCTTTCAGTATTGTGGGAGAGAGGAATGTTGTCTCCATCAGGACAGACCAGGAAAAAAATTAGGGACAGGGGACGAGGACAGACAACAGACAGGAGGGACAGACAGACAGGGGACAGACAGACAGGGGGGAGTGAGCAGGACAGACAGACAGACAGGGGGACAGAAGCGACGAGGAGAGACAGACGGGGACACGACAGACAGGTGGGGGAGACGGACCAGACAGGGCAGTGGGAAACATACAGAACGGACAAGGGGAGGAGAGGAGGAGAAGACAGACAGAACAGGACAGACACAGACCGGGGAGAAACAGGAGAGAAGACGACCATCAAACCTCCCTTCAATCCTAGTGAGATCCTGTATAATGTGAGGAGAGGGAGAGACAGGAGAAAAAGACAGAGAGGGGGAGGAAGAGAGGACAGGAGAGGACAGAGATACAGGAGAGAGAGATATAGAGAGGAGGGAGACGTAGAGAGAGAAGAGAGACAGAGGAGAGGGAAGAAGGAAGAGGAGGGAGAGGAGAGAGGAACAGAGAGAGAGAGAGAGAGAGATGGGAAGAAGAGAAGACAAAGAAGAGAGGACAGAGAGAGACAGATGAGACGAGAGACAGAAGGAGAGACAGGAGAGAGGAGCCACTGCAGTTCTGGCAGCAGGATCGATCACATCGCCTGACTCTCTCCTCGCCACGATTATCACACCGACGAGCAGGGGATGGAAGGATGAAGGGGAGGGAGGGAGAGATATAAGCCGTCGACTTGGAAACATCTGTCACAGGCAGGTCGATCTGAAAGATTTTCATGGTAAATTGTTTCAGAGCCTTTTCATCCACGCACTCTCTCTCTCGATGACCTTTGCTTGTGCAGAGGGCATGCCAACAAGCCGTTGTCCCGGAGACGAGCAATGGCGACTCGATGTTAGACGGGTAGTTGGTGTGGAAACATCCGGACACACACCTCAGTCTAGACGCAGTCTGGGAGCCTCCTGAGAACAAGGAGGAGACGCATGTGCTGTGTGTGTGTGTGTGCTGTGAAGCTGTGTGTGTGTGTGTGTGTGCTGTGAAGCTGTGTGTGTGTGTGTGTGTGCTGTGAAGCTGTGTGTGTGTGTGCTGTGAAGCTGTGTGTGTGTGTGTGTGTGCTGTGAAGCTGTGTGTGTGTGTGTGTGTGTGCTGTGAAGCTGTGTGTGTGTGTGTGTGATGCTACAGTGTTCAGATAAGTCTTAGGAGGGTGATAAGCAGCGGTTAACCACCGTCAGACAAGTTCTATAAGCGCACACGCACAGTCACACTCACGCACGGTCACACGCACGCACGATCACATACACGCACGATCACATACACGCACAGTCGCACGCACGCACAGTCGCACGCACGCACAGTCACAGTGCTTGTTTGCTGGTGAAATCTGTGATAGTGTTGTTGTTTCAGTCCTTATTTGTGTGCCATCTGACCAACAGACGGTCTACAGACAGGTCAAAGAGACAGACAGTCTATAGAACAGACAGCCTACATTATGTCAACAGACAGTCTACAGACATATCAGACAGTGTACAGACGAACAGACAGTCGACAGACAGACAGACTACATACAGACATACTACAGATAGACAGTCTACAGACAGTCTACAGACAAACAGTCTACAGACAGACAGACTACAGACAGACAGACAGTCTACAGACAGACAGACAGTCTACAGACAGACAGTCTACAGACACTCTACAGATAGACAGTCTACAGACAGTCTACATACCCACACTCTACAGACAGACAGTCTACAGACAGTCTACAGACAGTCTACAGACAGTCTACAGACAGTCTACAGACAGACTACAGACAGTCTACAGCCAGTCTGAGCGTTTGTACTTGTGTTTCTCAGAGCCAGCTCCAGCTTACTCATCGTGGCAGAGGGAGAGCATGGACCCAGAGGAGGCTCGTCCCTCCCCACAGCCGGGGGGGTGCCTGATCCGCCAGCTGCTGGAGGAGGAGGGGGACCCCATGCTGTCGCCCCGCTCCTACGCCTACAGGCACTGCCACTACCTGGATGACCCGGAGGTTCCTCCCTCTCCCCCCAACGCTCACTCGTTTGCCAGGTAAAAACAAGCCAGAACACGGTTTGTACGGTTGTGGTGTTGAGGCGTCGAGAGAGTGAGTGTGAGGGAGCGTGTGTGTGTGTGAGGCAGTGTGTGTGTAAGGGAGTTTGTGTTTGTGTGAGAGTGTGTGTGTGTGTTTGTGTGAGGCAGTGTGTGTGTGTGTACTGTGTGTTTGTGTGAGTGTGTGTACTGTGTGTGTGTGAGGCAGTGTGTGAGTGTGTGTACGTGTGTACTGTGTGTGTGTACTGTGTGTGTGTGTGTGTACTGTGTGTGTGTGTGTGTACTGTGGTGTGTGTGTACTGTGGTGTTACTGTGTGTGTGTGTGTGTGTACTGTGTGTGTGGTACGTGTGTGTGTGACTGTGTGTGTGTGTGCCCCTGAGACTGTTCGTTCTCGCTGGCTGCAGTCGGAGAAGGAGTTCCTCGCTGGGCTCGTGTGACGACGACAGAGAGGAACTGACGTCAGCACAGCTCTCCAAAAAGATCCACGGGCTGAAGAGGAAGATTCGCAAGTACGAGGAGAAGTTTGAAGAGGAGCGCAAGTACAGGGTAGGCTACCTTCTGACCAGCAGTAACAAGCTCCGCCCACCCCAGTACAGGATAAGCTACCTTCTGACCAGCACTAACAAGCTCCGCCCACCCCAGTACAGGGTAGGCTGCTACCTTCTGACCAGCAGAAACAAGCTCCGCCCACCCCAGTACAGGATAGGCTGCTACCTTCTGACCAGCAATAACAAGCTCCGCCCACCCCAGTATAGGGTAGGCTGCTGCCTTCTGACCAGCAGTAACAAGCTCCGCCCACCCCAGTACAGGGTAGGCTGCTACCTTCTGACCAGCAGTAACAAGCTCCGCCCACCTCAGTACAGGATAGGCTGCTACCTTCTGACCAGCAGTAACAAGCTCCGCCCACCCCAGTCCCAGGTTCTGATGAGAGACTCCCCTTCCTCTCCCTGCAAGAAAGAAAAACTATCTGACATAAATAAGGGATTCTTAACAAACTAAATCTAATTCCACTCGCTTGGTTGGCCTCGCTTGGCCTCGCTTGGCCGTAAACAAGATCAGTCATATTGCTAATGAGTCATATGATTCTGGAGCAAATGTCAGGAAACTGGGTCGATTCGTACAACTTCTGACGTTCTTGAACGAGAACAATGAAGGCTGCTGTTGATTTGAACGGGCGAATGACGTTATGTTTGTTGTTGTTGTTGTGATTTGAACGGGTGAATGTTGTTATGTTTGTTGTTGTTGTTGTGATTTGAACGGGTGAATGACGTTATGTTTGTTGTTGTTGTGATTTGAACGGGTGAATGACGTTATGTTTGTTGTTGTTGTGATTTGAACGGGTGAATGACGTTATGTTTGTTGTTGTTGTGATTTGAACGGGTGAATGACGTTATGTTTGTTGTTGTTGTTGTTGACAGCCGTCTCACAGCGACAAGGCAGGCAACCCAGAGGTTCTCAGATGGATGAATGAACTGGCCAAACTGAGAAAGGACCTGAAAGGTGAGCAGTGAAGTCTTCACTGAGTTATTATTCACTTACTGAAGAGATTGAAGTTAGACAATATGACTGGTTGAAGAACTGAAATTAAAATCATAGAGTCTGTGGGTTACTCTACCGTCTTCCCTCTCCTCCTACCCCCTCCTCTTTCCCTCTCTCCTCCCCTCCCTCCCTCTCCTTTCCCTCCCCCTTTTTCCTCTCTCCCCTCTCTCCCTCCCTCTTTCCCTCTCTGCGCCTCCTCTCCCCCATCCCCTCTTCCTTCCTCCCCCCTCCCCCTCTCCCTGCCTCCCTCCTCCCCTTCGTCCCTCCCCTCCTCCCCTTCTCCCTCCCCTCCCTCCCTCCCCCCCCTCTCCACCCTCCCTTTCCCCTTCCCCCTCCTTCCCCTCCCCCTTCCCCCCCAAGGAGAGCAGGCTGATGAAGTCCGAAGAGGATCTGCCCCCCCTGACCCGCCAGCGGAGCAACACCCTCCCCAAGAGTTTCGGCTCCCAGCTGGAGAAGAAGCCCCCCCAGGAGCGTCCCCCCCAGCCCCCCGTGGAGGCCACTCTGGGGGCCGTGCAGATTCGGCTGCAGGAGAAGAGGGAAGAGGTTGGACGTCCTGAGGATATCAAGGTGATTTGATTAGAAAAACCACACAGCGGCTGCTCTTCCATCAGTTCTAACTATACGGACAAAAAAAAAAGAAAAACAAACTGGAAAAAATCATCAATGTGTGGAAAAAAGAACAAAAATAAACCAAGAAAAACAGCATTAAAAAGAAAAATGATACCTGTTAACGTCCAACATGATCAGCCATGAAACTTCTTTTTCTGAGTTGTAACCAGATGACCTGAGAATCAGACAGCAGGTGTACCTGAGGATACCTGAGAGTACCTGAGGGTGTAGAGGACTGACTTCCTGTTCTCTGACAGGATATGACACGTGAGCAGATCGGCGCAGAGAAAGTGGCGCTCCAGAAGGCTCTCCTCTACTACGAGGGCATCCATGGACGACCGGTGAGTTAGCACACACACACACACACGCACTACACATACACACACTGCACATACACACACTGCACATACACACACACTGCACATACACACACTGCACACACACACTGCACATACACACACTGCACATACACACACACTGCACACACACACACACACACGCACACACTGCACATACACACTGCACACACGCACACACACACTTCCGATCCTGATAGATACTGATCTAGATCACAACTGAAGAGTAGAACAGGCCATGTGTGTGTGTGTTATGACTCATCTCAGAGCACAGTGAATGTCCTGTGAAAAGTCGACCTTCAGTGAAGAAAATATGTGGTTTGGGTTAGAGACATGCCCTTATCATTCCGCCATAATGAATTCCTCAAGTTAGACCAGACCTCGGCTGAAAACCCCAAAACAAAAGCGTCTCTTTAGACCTGATCTGACACCGACTCCGTTTGAAGCGAGCGCACAAATCATTGGAATAATTGCGTGTTTTTCGTCTCTCTCTCCAATTGCGTAATTAACCAGTGAGTGTAGGTGACCACTCGCTCACCTTAGATGCTGTCATGGTTTAAGGCCAGAAACTTCTCTTTACTGCTCTTGAAAACAGACCACATTAGAAGCATCTAGGTCATCTGTCGCTAGTGTTCACGTCAGACCTCTACCTCAGCCCTGACTGCTCCGGAGAGGAGTACAAATGACGTAGATCTCGTGGCTAGCCGTGCCTTTTTACATTACATTTATATGATATCATTCGGCAGACGATTGACGATTTGACCTAAAGCGACAAATAGTGCTTCGAGAAAGTACCGCAGGAGACGATCAGAAATGGGTAGAGTTATTCAAACTGTATTTCCGGTTGGTTGTAAAGTAACATCGTAAAAGAACATCTCTCAACTATCAACAAATACTAACTTGCTGCGATAATAACTATGTTTTTGTGGTGTCAAATAATAACAAACACGGGGCTTCTCTCTCTCTCCCCAGATCACCAAGAGCGAGAGACTGATCATGAAACCGCTGTATGATCGATACCGGCTAGTCAAACAGATTCTCTGCCGAGCTTCCGCCATCCCTGTCATCGTAAGTACAGCCTGCGATCTACCCACGCAAAAATAAAGGAGCCAGTCTGTCTCCACGCAGCTCCCAGGTGACAGAAGGTCACCTGCAGTGTTAGCATTAAGCACAGACGTCAGATGGCCTAAGCTCGTCTGGGTACGCAATCTCCCGTAGCGCTTAGGTCAGCATTAGCGTTAGCATCAGCCGCTGCGGCCACAGTATTAGTTGACGAGTTTTCCTCGTTGGCTAGTTAGCCTCGATGCTAATGCTCTTAATTCGCATCAGCGGCTCAAAGCATCAACAGGTCTTTACAGCGGATCAGACGTTAGTATCTAGGGTCACATCTGTTTCATCTGGTTTTACACACACACACACACACACACACACACAACACACAACACACGGTCACGAAAACGTTTCGAAAAAGTCACATTATCATCTATTATGGGAGATAATCTGGGATGACTGGACTGAAATAAAAAGAATTCTCACTAGAGTTTAAAAAGAAGATATTGGAATAAATAAATAACATAAAAAGATATTGGAATAAATAAATAAGATAAAAAGATATTGGAATAAATAAATAACATAAAAAGATATTGGAATAACGCCCATTCAAACATCACAGGGTTGGAATATCTTCCTCAGTTTAACACATTTATATTGCGTGAGAAGTATGAAATGTCATCAGCGTATGTTTCAGCCAGTTGAGTTATGGTTATTTGATGGAGCAAACATTATGAGAACATAATCTAGGGGTTTTATTCTGGGCCTGCTGTGGTGTTTGCGTTATATAATATGCTATCTTTAATCCGTATTACACAAGGACCATCCAGCACTATGTCCAGAAGTGTACAGTTACGTCTGTGTACTTTGTTAAAACGCAGTCATCTGGTGTTCCAGAGGTTTTAAATTACGCAAGGACATTGACTCAGAACAAAATGGCGTCTAGCTGACCAGTGCTATGCTGTGTTTAACTGTTCTGAGGTCAATCCTATAGTGGTCTATGCTGTGTTTGACTGTTCTGAGGTCAGTCCTACAGTGGTCTATGCTGTTTGACTGTTCTGGGATCAGTCCTATAGTGGTAACGCGTCCTTGTTGACCCACGCTACAGGGTTCCCCATCCAGCAAGCGCAGGGGCCCCCAGCTACAGCCTATAATAGAGGGTGTTCCCGCTCTCTTCTTCGACGACATCAAGGTGAAGAGCCCGTGCCTTGGCTCCAAAACCGACCAATGATTGTGCAGGCTTCCTAATCCCGCCCCCATCTCCCATCCTCCAATCACCCTCCCCCTCACGCCAGCCTGATCAAGACGTACTGATTGGACCACTGCACTTTAGCTCTGTGTGCAAACCTGTAGACACAAGAACTGTTTCCGGGTGCCTCCATTATCTCTGCGACTTCAATCTGATTGGTTGCAAGAGTGTGTGTGGGTGGGGGGGGAGGGAAGCTACGTGTGGCCCAGATGTGTTCCTCGATATGCCCTCTCAAAACACAGGTACCGTGCCTGCAACAAATAAACGAATCAAACACGAACGCACCAATCCAACAGCTGTGCCGTGACGGAATCGCAATGAGCTGTAAAGTTGAGGGCCGGCCAGTACACAGGCTAGCAACTAACTAACAAGCTGTGATGCTCTCACTTCCCCTGGAGGCCAGGCTGGACCCCAGCACAGGGGGCCCTCTCCCCCCAGGACAGGGGGCCCTCTCTCCCCCAGGACAGGGGGAACTCTCTCCCCTGCTGCCCCACTCTAACCCCCTCTCTGCTTCCTCAGGAAGAGGAAGACGGCTCCGAGGATGAAGGGGATTTCAAGCCTCCGTGTTGCGTGAGCGAGCGTCCTGACCTCAGAATGTTGGGGTTCCTGGAACAGCTCGAGGAGGATGGTTTCATCTCCCCAGTGGACGAGCTGTCGCCCTCCAAAAGCACCACAGACATGAGGCTGTCCAACCTGCACTCTGCCACCATGTAAGCAACGCCACACACTCTCATCTGATCTGCCCGTGGTCCTCGTGACCTCCTGTCCTACACGTTCTAGATGTTTCTCTGCTCCGTCTCACCTGATTGTAATGTGTGTCGTTATCAAGTCAGGTAACGACCCACTCATTCGCAATCAGGTGTGATGGAGCAGGGTTCAACGCCCCTTGTCTTTATTCAGAATCAGAATCGGTTTTATTCGCCATGCAAGATATACAAGCACAGAACAAGCACAGTACTCCCTCTTTCCTGACTATTATAACTAGAGTACGGACGAAAAACAAAGTGTCGAGGAATGATTGCATTTGAAGTTGTTCTTGAACGTATCTCATTTACAACTGAGAACGTCCGCATTGTTGTCGTTTGAGAGGTTGTTGTCGTCGTTGCGTTTGTTTTGAACTTCCCAACCTCCCAACGCTCTAACACGTCTCTCCACCAGGGAGGAGCTTGTGGAGCAGCTGCAGGAGGCCAGAGAGGAGAAGAAGAGGATACGCAAAACCCTCCGAGAGTTCGAGGACCAGTTCTTCAGGCAGAACGGAAGGTGAGGATGAGAGGAAAAGCATTTTGATGTAGCTGGCAGGCTCCTTGCTGCATCAGGTTAGCTGGCAAGGCATCAAGGTTGTGAAACTCGTATTTCCTGTGGTTGGGTTGCGCTGCAGTATCCGTAACGTCGGACATTTTGTCAGCGTTTGTTTGTTCTGACGACCCTCCTCTTTGACTCCATAGAAACGTCCAGAAGGAAGACCGTTCCCCGTTGACTGTGGAGTACAATGCGTACAAGCATGTGAAGGCCAAGCTCCGACTGCTGGAAGTGTTGATCAGCAAGAGAGACTCTTCCAAGGTCATCTAAACACGGATAAGCAACCACAGAGACTAAGGCTCTGAGATGGACCACCCCATACCAACCCCCCATACCAACCCTCCATACAGAAAACGTTCAACATATTTTCTTTTCTCCCTCCCTTCCCTTTTCTCTCCTGCCATCTGTGTCGTTCACACGTTTGGCTTGACCAGCCCGTTAGCTGTGGCTGATCCGTACGTGGAAATCTCCATGGTTTCCCTCTCTGGGAACAAGGAGTCTGGTTAGATGTCCTGACAGGAAGTGATGTAACTTGACAGGAAGTGATGAAGAGCAGTCTCCATGATGCTGATTCCAACTCTCAAACAGAGATGCCCCTTTCAAAATGGCTGCCGTCTTGGCGATCAAAATGTGTCAGTTGGACAGCAATCTGGACGAAACATCAGTTGATTTGATTTGCAACTCACAAAAGTGTTTTGTATTATTTATTTTCATCCTATGAATGTTTTAATTGTTGCTGATAGTTTTTCCATCGGAGCAGAGAGAATGTTTATTTTTCTTGAGGGTTTTGGATTTGACTCTTAATATGTATAAATCAGATTCTTTACAGATTTTGTAATCAAAGATATTAGTGGCATAGTTGCATAGTTTTGTAAGACAGACAGTTACAATCAGAACAAATTTAACTGTTAAACTTGAAATCATGTTTAACCGAGGAAACATAACATTAGTGACATTAATGCGTGTTTCTTTACTTTTAAAAAACGTATTTTTTTTACATCTAAAAAAAATTAAGGGGAGCATTTATTTGTAGAAGAATGCAGAACAAGTAGTCTTGTAGGACGAGTGCCATCCAAGACAATGACTTGGATGACAGATTTCATACCAAAATAGCATAGCGCATCGATGTATACATTATCATAGCTTGATTCCTGTGATCACCGGTTGCTAAGGTTACGCGTTCGACTTCCTGTTCCTTTCTCTTTGTGTAAAGTCTGTTTTCTTTCTAAGAATGTTTTAAGGGGCTGTTAACGATCTCTGGTCCTGAAGCCGGATGTGATGTTCTTATCTTCTGTCTTTTTCTGTCAATATAGATCGTAATCTGTGTTTGCATTGCAAGAGAAGCAAGTACATCTTTTTTGTTTGTTTCCAAAATGGATAGTTTTTAAACAGTGTGACTTTCGTTTTTATTGAATGTAAACACTGGTGGACATTACGAATTTGGGTGTGTACATTTTAGTACATTAATTGTATTTGTATTTTGTATATATGATATAAAACCAGACGTGTTTTTACTGACTTCGTGGTTGTTGCTTAATTCACCTTCAATTTGAGTTTACTTACGTTACGTCACATTTCACTAAAACACGACATGGTGCTACGAGGTGAAATTGAATTTTATTTGCTCAGGAAAAAAAAATATAAGGACAAATAATGTCATCCATTTAAAAAGGTACAAAAGTAAATATATAATTGGAACAAGCCAGTTACAGCCACTAAAAAGCCCTTGAGATTGCATACATTGACCAAGAGACAAGACTGGTTGGAATTATGATCAGAAATCTCTTCTTCTCGAACACAGATTTCCAGTTGGGAAAACAACACCGTAAAAAGGAATATGTAACGATATCCTCATGACGTAATAATACCGGGAGGGATGCAGGGAGACGGTGAAGCACGCTAAACTAAACTCAGAACGCTCGAGGTCTTGATAACTAAACTGAATTTCAAACACGTGCATCTTTACAGTTTCACACCGTGCGACGTATTAAAACATCGTTCTCTGGTTGATGCTTACGGGCCAGCCTGAGAATAGAGTTAATCTAATCAAAATGGCTACAAACAAACATAATCACCTGTCAAAAACAACACCGGGTTTAAATGAATACCGACTGACCGACCGAAAATAAGAGACCAAAGGACAGCTGCTTGACCATGTAGACTCTGCTGGCGCGTGGGCGGAACACCTCAACATTCTGATGACCTTTAGAACGGGACGGGTCGTCATGGCAACGCTATCGGCCGGAGCGTGACTCCTTATTGCTAATTAGATGTCCCGAGCGGATCTGGTCGTTATAGCCAATTAAACCAAGAAAATCGAACCCATCCGTCTGAACAAATAGGAGCCCTCGTTATTAGGTCGGTAAAGTATCCACTGAAATAGATTAGTCATTCGTCTGTTCCGCTAGACAATTTATCATTACCTATCCATTACCCACTAATATCCTAATGTACAGTCTGGGATTATATGATCCCAGTCTGAAACTCTGGGTCTGTGGGATCAAAATCATTGGGATTAGTATCTTTTTTTTGTTTGTTTGTTTAGATATAATGGACGAGCAAGCATTTGCGTGACCTCTGCCAACATGAGCGCGCACAAACAGGCGACATGCAAAACTATTATGTCCGATTGCAAAAGCACGTTAACCCTTAACAGACACATTTCTCCAAAGGTCACTTTGTTGTTCACTGTAGTTTAACGGGGCGTTTGTTTCATCTGATATTTCCATCTCTCGATGTGCACGTGAGTTAGGGGATTAAACATGAGAACGGTGTTTATTTATCTCGTCCTGGATTAGAGTGCTCGCTGCTCTCGCTGTTTCTAAACCGACCTCCACCATCGCAGAAACAGACTAACCCGCCGCAGAAGCAGGGGAGGGGCAGAAGCGAAGATCAGGGTTGTAGTTTAATGTAAGAGTAAAGCATATGTCGACAAGAATTTATCTACATTCCACTAGAATAATTATCTCCCCCTAAAAAGATAGCTTTCACAGAAATAATAATATTCAATAAATTATCTTAAAGCAACAACAACAAAAAGGTTTAATTGAAAACTTGGTCAAAGTATTTACATAAAGTTAAAGTAGATTCAAACTCTTTATGAATCCAATAGAAAATCTGGATGCGTTCAAAAAATACTTTAAACCCCATGTCCCCCTGTCCTCCCTCTCTTCTAGAAATGATCTCTGCAAGGCTAAAGCTAATTATAATAAAATAATGATCTGCCTGAATGTTCTTGGTTATTAAAATAATGGTCTGCCGGTAGGTTATGGTTATTAAAATAATGATCTGCCAGTAGGTTATGGTCAATGGTAAGTATATGTGCTTGCTGGATAATTTTTCATTTAGCTAATCTCCAACGTCAGATTTTACATAATCTTATGAGAACAAAAATAATTCCCTAATCCCTCTATCTTTAATAAAGTGCCTTATCTTTGGACTCCCTCCCTCCCCCCCTTGCTTCCTCCTCTCATCCCCCTTCCCCTCCCTTCCCCGTGCTCCCTCCCTTGCCCCCTTGCTCCTCACTCCCTCCCTCTGTCCCTCCGCTTCCCCTTGTTCCCGATCACCCCCTTCTCCCTCCCTCCCCCTCCCTCGTCCCCTTCCCCTTGCTCCCTCCCTCCTCACTACCTCCCCTTCCCCCTTGTCCTCTCTTCCTCCCTTGCTCCCTCCCTCCCTTCCCCCCTTTCTCCTCCTTCGCTCCCTCCCCCTTGTCTCCTCCTTCGCTCCCTCCCTCCACACAACACGACACCCTTCCTCCCACCCTGTGGGGGGCGCTGTCCCCATCAGACCAGACTGAAGCCCTCGTACTGCTCCACAGCTCGGGTGAGGCGGCTCCGCAGGGTCTCTTTGGTCTGGTAGCGCGGCATGTCCAGCAGGTTGTAGCAGGTGTGAGCCACGGGCAGGTAATGCTCTTCTGCAGAGGTGGACTGGATGATGATACGAAGACTCTCCATCCCATGGATAGGGATACGATCACTTCCTGTCAAGAACACTAGGGGAGGAAGTGGAGAGGAGAAGAAGGAAGAGGGGAGGAGAAGGAAGAGAGGAGGAGAAGGAAGAGAGGAGGAGAAGGAAGAGAGGAGGAGGAAGGAAGAAAGGAGGAGGAGAAGGAAGAGAGGAGAAGGGAGGAAGAGAGGAGGAGGAAGGAAAGAAGGAGGAGGAGAAGGGAGGAAGAGAGAAGAGGAACGAAAGAGATGAGGAGAAGGATTGAGGTGGAGGCATCAGTAGACATGCTGTCTGTTCTTATAGACGTGCTGTCTGTGCTCAGAAGTGCTGTCTGTGATTATAGACGTGCTGTCTGTGCTCAGAAGTGCTGTCTGTGATTATAGACGTGCTGTCTGTGATTATAGACGTGCTGTCTGTGTTTATAGACGTGCTGTCTGTGCTTATAGACGTGCTGTCTGTGATTATAGACGTGCTGTCTGTGATTATAGACGTGCTGTCTGTGATTATAGACGTGCTGTCTGTGATTATAGAAGTGCTGTCTGTGATTATAGACGTGCTGTCTGTGCTTATAGACGTGCTGTCTGTGCTCAGAAGTGCTGTCTGTGATTATAGAAGTGCTGTCTGTGCTTATAGACGTGCTTATATAATGAACTCTGAGATAAGCGAGGAGAGACGAGATGACCATAACTTTAACGACGGAGAAAGAGCTGGATCTGATGAGACCAGAAACGCTTCAAAATAATGGAAACTCAGAAAGACAAGAAAGAAAGACTGCCACAGGCTCTGACTTACTGCCACAGGCTCTGACTTACTGCCACAGGCTCTGACTTACTGCCACAGGCTCTGACTTACTGCCACAGGCTCTGACTTACCGCCACAGGCTCTGACTTACTGCCACAGGCTCTGACTTACTGCCACAGGCTCTGACTTACCGCCACAGGCTCTGACTTACTGCCACAGGCTCTGACTTACTGCCACAGGCTCTGACTTACTGCCACAGGCTCTGACTTACTGCCACAGGCTCTGACTTACTGCCACAGGCTCTGACTTACCGCCACAGGCTCTGACTTACTGCCACAGGCTCTGACTTACCGCCACAGGCTCTGACTTACTGCCACAGGCTCTGACTTACCGCCACAGGCTCTGACTTACTGCCACAGGCTCTGACTTACTGCCACAGGCTCTGACTTAACTGCCACAGGCCTGACTACTGCCACAAGGCCTGACTTACGCCACAGCTCTGACTTACTGCCACAGCTCTGAACTTACTGCCACAGCTCTGACTTACTGCCACAGCTCTGACTTACTGCACAGGCTCGACTTACTGCTTAACAGCTCTGAACTTACTGCCACAGGCCTCTGACTACTGCCACACGGCTCTGACTTACTGCCACAGGCTCTGACTTACTGCCACAGGCTCTGACTTACTGCCACAGGCTCTGACTTACTGCCACAGGCTCTGACTTACTGCCACAGGCTCTGACTTACTGCCACAGGCTCTGACTTACTGCCACAGGCTCTGACTTACTGCCACAGGCTCTGACTTACTGCCACAGGCTCTGACTTACTGCCACAGGCTCTGACTTACTGCCACAGGCTCTGACTTACTGCCACAGGCTCTGACTTACTGCCACAGGCTCTGACTTACTGCCACAGGCTCTGACTTACTGCCACAGGCTCTGACTTACTGCCACAGGCTCTGACTTACTGCCACAGGCTCTGACTTACTGCCACAGGCTCTGACTTACTGCCACAGGCTCTGACTTACTGCCACAGGCTCTGACTTACTGCCACAGGCTCTGACTTACTGCCACAGGCTCTGACTTACTGCCACAGGCTCTGACTTACTGCCACAGGCTCTGACTTACTGCCACAGGCTCTGACTTACTGCCACAGGCTCTGACTTACTGCCACAGGCTCTGACTTACTGCCACAGGCTCTGACTTACTGCCACAGGCTCTGACTTACCGCCACAGGCTCTGACTTACTGCCACAGGCTCTGACTTACTGCCACAGGCTCTGACTTACCGCCACAGGCTCTGACTTACTGCCACAGGCTCTGACTTACTGCCACAGGCTCTGACTTACTGCCACAGGCTCTGACTTACTGCCACAGGCTCTGACTTACGCCACAGGCTCTTACTTACTGCCACAGGCTCTGACTTCCTGCCACAGGCTCTGACTTACTGCCACAGGCTCTGACTTACTGCCACAGGCTCTGACTTACTGCCACAGGCTCTGACTTACTGCCACAGGCTCTGACTTACTGCCACAGGCTCTGACTTACATAAGAACTGCTTTTTCTTCTCCAGAGGGAAGTCGTGAAAGACCTCCCAAAACATCCTGACAGTGGGGTGAGATGAGCAGTATTCGCCTCTGTACACCGCATTCTGGAACAGGAAACAGGAAACGTTTGGTTTCAGAAACGTTTATACTTTCTATTTCTCGCCATTTCAAAAGGAAGATCATTTTAGAAGCAAGCTAGTTTTCATCTGTATTTGGTGGCAACAACAGTTGATCTATAGTTTCTAGGAGACATCTGTCCCTTCTTGAGTACGATGGAACTAGACTCAACTCATCTGGAGGTGGTGAAAGTACCAAAACAATACATCGAAAAAAAACCTCATGTAAATGACCTGTAAAATTATCCAGACATCCTGATGTGAGAAGTTTCATCTATTTATCTCTTTCTACCAAGCAGCACCCATGCCAACAGACTGGATGGATACGATTACTGGTGATACTGTTTGCGTATTTTGGGTGAAAAATGTAATAGTTCCAACAGCCCGTGATGATGGTAAAAATATTGCTGTTGTTGTTTTTTCAAATCTCAACCATCTGCATTACAGTTCAGTATTAACCATTAGCCTCACATTGTCCCCTACAGCATTAGCTACTAGCATTAGCCTCAACTTGTCTTCTTCAGTGTTAGCCGATAGCGCTAGCCTCCCCCATCTACAGTGTTAGCCGATAGCACTAGCTTCCCCTCCTCTACAGTGTTAGCCATTAGCGCTAGCCTACTCTACAGTGTTAGCCATTAGCGCTAGCCTACTCTACAGTGTTAGCCATTAGCGCTAGCCTTACCTTCTCCATCTCCTCCCAGTTGTAGTCATTGTTCCCCACCACCATGGCCATGAGCTCTGAAGGCTGGAACAGAGACAGGACCTTCCCTCCACACACCTTCAGGAAGCCTGAGGAGAAGGCTGTGTACAGCTCCCCCACTGCAGAGCAGAACACATACTGCAGGTAGGCCTGGACAAACTCCTCCCTGGAGAGGAAACACACACAGTTAGGTACACACACACACACACACACACACACAGTTAGGTACACACACGCAAACACACACACAATTAGTACATCACACACACACCACAGTTAAGGATTTACTCATACACACATACCACACCCACCTCAAACACACACAAATTAGGATACACACACACACACACACACATCCACAGTTATCACCTCCTGTGCACACACACACACACAGTAAGCTCATCCACATCACACAACACACAGGTAACAACACACAACCCCAACATGTTTACACGTACACAACACACACACACGCATGTTAGACTCTAACACATACACACAGTTAGTTACAACGTACCTCACACGCACGGCACTACACATCACTATCTCATCCACAAACACTCAGCAGTTTAGGTACACCACACATCACACACACACACACTCTAGTATGCACACACACACTCTAGCACGCACGCACGCACACGATGATCACACACACACACGATGATCATGGATACATACACGCACACGCACAAACGCACTCATACACACAGTTAGGTACACACAGTCATTCGTGAATGTAAGTCTGTGTATGTGTATGTTGCCGTGCTCACCACACTGCACTCGTCGACAGCCACCTGCATTGCGCACCACATTGCACACGCATACGCTACAGCCGCACCACACACGGCCACACAGACGCGCACACAACACACACACACACACACACACACACACACAGCACCACGACACACACACACACACATCACACGCACAACGACACACCACACACACACACCACACACACACCACATCCACCCACACACCACCACATGCGAGCGACACTAGTACCACCTTGGAGTATGCAGCCGTTCGTAATGCCAGACGAGCTTCCCACAGCCTCAGTGCTTACTGAATCAGCTAGACAACGCTAGCGCGTTTGCAGCCTCCATCAACAGTATCTAAACTCTTGTGCGTGGTGCACGTGATTGGTTTGGCCAACCGCCCTGCTTCCTGACAGCAGAAGCCAGTTTTGTTGACAGAGAAGGCAGCAACGCCACAGAGCACAGGGCTGAACTCTGGCCCACTTCAACACACACACACACACACACACACACACACACACACACACACACACTCGTGTGCACGTACGGGCAGGCATTCACACGAACACACGTGCCCCCAGGGATCGGAGAACACTGCACTTTAACCCACTTTTTCTGTCTCTCACTCACTCTCTCTTTCTCTCTCACACACACACACACACACACACAACTGGGGGTATTTGAACCTGCAACTTCTTGATCAGCACTCAAGTGCTCTAACCACTAAGCTGTGTTCTCCTCTAGACTCTGACTGAACCTCACAGATGGGAACTTCCCATTACAAGAACAACGCACAAACAAACTGCTGTTTTTCCAAATGTTATCTTTGGGAGACAATCCATCTAACCAATGTCGTGGTTTAAATTCAGCTTGGGCTGTAGTGTCATCACTATATTCAGACACAAATCCCACCTCATGCCTGCCTGGCCTTCAGGATGTGACAATACAGTCTGATGGAAGGGTTAGAGAACAAAAAGGAAGCTGGAACAAGGACATGGGTCACAGGGACAGGCTCATCTGCCCCCCCCCCCCCGCCCACACCACCTGTTTGGTCTCTTCCACCCCCTCACACTGGCAGACGGAGCAGCTTAACTCACAGGGCAGGGGGCGGCAGAACGTTTCAGTTTTGCTTTTTTTAGGAAGCGGTGAGCGTCTGGTGACCAAATGTCGGCATGTCGGAAGAGTATGGTAATCTAGACGGCCAGATTGCGCTGAATGTGGTTCCTGAGCAGGGGAGGGAGTATTATGTAGGACAGCATGTCTGAACACTGGCCTCTTTTATCAGTCCTCGTCTGAACAACAGCAGCTAACTCTAGTGGGACATCAGATGTTGGGGTGTGGAGGCCCAAGGCAGTAAAAGTACTTGCTAAGACAGCCTTCATTTACCCAGAGCTGAGGTTAACAGTTTAGGAGGTGGGACATCTACATCAAAACATGCTTCAAAGCGTGCTCAAGTCTGTGACGTGTCTGTTACCTAGGAGACGGTTACCTAAGAGACGGTTACCTAGGAGAGGGTTAGCTAGGAGAAGGTTAGCTAGGAGAGGGTTAGCTAGGAGAGGGTTAGCTAGGAGAGGGTTAGCTAGGAGAGGGTTAGCTAGGAGAAGGTTAGCTAGGAGAGGGTTAGCTAGGAGAAGGTTAGCTAGGAGAGGGTTAGCTAGGAGAGGGTTAGCTAGGAGAAGGTTAGCTAGAGGGTTAGCTAGGAGAAGGGTTAGCTAGGAGAAGGGTTAGCTAGGAGAGGGTTAGCTAGGAGAAGGTTAGCTAGGAGAGGGTTAGCTAGGAGAGGGTTAGCTAGGAGAGGGTTAGCTAGGAGAAGGTTAGCTAGAGGGAGACCCACCTGTTGTTCTTGTCCACGGTGATGCTCTCTCCTCCTGGTACCAGCTCCATTACCTCCGTCATCCCATAATACTCCCTGGTTATCTGATGGAGACTAACACTGGTCACATGCCTGACTAGCACGGGGTTCATCTGACAGAACCAGGAGTTATCAATGACTAAGCTAAGACATTAGTCACCAAGGTGATAAGGTGATCTGTGTTTTGTGAGGCCTGCATATGGACAGGTCTGAGGCCTTCCTTACAACACAGTGTGTTGTGGACTTACAGCGAAGTTCAGACAAAACGTTTCCTCAATGTCATCTCCCTCATGATCCAGAAGCTGCTGTAAACTCCTGAGATGAGAGAGGGGAGAGAGGAGAGAGAGGGGGGGAGAGATGAGAGAGATGAGAGAGGGGAGAGATGAGAGAGGGGGAGAGATGAGAGAGGGGGAGAGATGAGAGAGGGGGGATGAGAGAGATGACAGAGAGGGGAGAGATATGAGAGGGAGATGACAGACAAATGAGATAAGAGAGGGAGAGAAAGAGATGGGAAAGATGAGACAGAAATGATCCATGGAGACCACAACCACAGTGACCTCATCAGAGCAGTATGTTCCACCCTCACAGGCTTCCAACTTTACCGCCAAACAAATATATTTTTGGGTCGTCCTCCCTGGCCGCCATCTCACTACATAGCTAACGCTACGTTTGAGCGCTGAGCTGTGTGGCTAAGATCCTGCTGTTGTGCTAACTACCTGGATTAGATCTGGGAACACACAAGCTCCTCCAAAGATAGCCAGTTGGAGCGCTAACGCTACAAGCTAATAATAGCCTTTAGAGGATGAATAGCCAGTTGGAGCGCTAACGCTACAAGCTAATAATAGCCTTTAATGGATGATGGGAGATGAGAGATGCTAGGCATCGCCACAGGAAGAAAAGGAGCTGGAACGTAGCAGGAGAGAACCATGTTCTGGTGTCACTTCCTGTTCTGGTGTCACTTCCTGTTCTTGCGTCACTTCCTGTTCTGGCGTCACTTCCTGTTCCTGAGCTGTCGTTAAACTGTGCTTTCCTCGCTACAAAACTTCTAAACACTTCTGATCTCCAGCTGTATTTTCGACATTCTCCATTTGTCCTTTGCTTTGGATTAAAACGTGTCAACTGTAGAAGATGCTAAGAGCATGTAGCGAGTGAGCACCAGCGGGGTGAGAGAGTCAGGAGGCTTCAGCTGCTACCTGCCCTCGGTGGGGGAGAGCTCCTTCAGGTCATCCAGCGTCGGCTGCCCCCCCAGCAGCAGCTTGTACAGCACCAGGGGGAAGTGGAGGTCCACCACCGTCGAGTTGTAGATGGCCAGACCACACAGGATGCCCACCAGGTGGAACCAGTTGTGTTCAACAAAACACTGGGGAGAGACCAGAGAGGGGACATGAGAGACCAGAGGAGAGAGACCAGAGGAGAGAGACCAGAGAGGGGACATGAGAGACCAGAGGAGAGAGACCAGAGAGGGGACATAAGAGGCCAGAGGAGAGAGACCAGAGGAGGGAGACCAGAGGAGGGAGACCAGAGGGGACATGAGAGAACAGAGGAGAGAGACCAGAGGAGAGAGAGAAGGGGGAGACCAGAGACCAGAGGGGTGAGACCAGGAAATAGAGATCTGCAAACAATAATAAACACACAGTTTAAACTGACAAGAAGGACCCTGTCATCAAGCCCAGCATGCTTGTCACCAAGCCATCCGCTTTGGGAATGATGGACAATAACGTGAGCTACATTCACAGGAGGGCGTTTGATCAACACCAGGAACTGATGATAAATCCTGTCAGTGGAGACTTTCTGTATCTGGGCTTAGTTAGCGTACAAGCTGACCCTGTTAACGATGGACCACGAAGCGCCGCATTGACAAGCTCTCTAAACACCAACAGTATGAACAGGGGCTATTTTCAGCGCACAAGTGAATCGCTCAGTTTCACAGTCTCTTCGTTAGCATGGAGGGTATCAGAATGTTCCGGAGTGTTCCTCTGCAGGTCAGGTGACTGCTGCAGGAACGACAACAACAATCTGGGGTTTAGTCTCTGCAGAGCAGGTGAAGGAGGGAACAGGAGGAGGTGGAGGAAATAGGAGGAGGGAACTGGAGGAGGAGGGAACTGGAGGAGGAGGGAACTGGAGGAGGTGGGGAAATAGGAGGAGGGAACTGGAGGAGGAGGGAGCAGGGGGAGGTGGAGGAAATAGGAGGAGGGAACTGGAGGAGGAGGAGGGAGCAGGAGGAGGAGGGAACTGGAGGAGGAGGGAGCAAGAGGAGGAAGAACTGGAGGAGGAGGAGCAGAGGGAGGAGGGGCAGGAGGAGAGAGGAGCGGAGGAGGAGAGGGGAACTGGAGGAGGTGGAGGAAATAGGAGGAAGGGAACTGGAGGAGAGGAACTGGAGAGGAGGAGGAATTGAGCAGAAGGAGCAGGAGGAGGAGGGAACAGGAGGAGGAGAGAGAGCGGAGAAGGTAGGGGGACTGGGAGGAGGAGAGGAGCAGGATGAGGGAACAGGGAGGAGGAGAGGAGCGAGGAGAGAGGAGGGAATTGGAGGAGGGAGCAGGAGGAGGAGGGAGCAGGAGGAGGAGGAGCAGGGAACTGGAGGACGAGGAGGGAGCAGGAGGAGGAAAAAGGATGGAACAGGAGCAACATGAACATGCTTGTTCTAGCCGGTCGTCACCATGTCTGTTCCAGGACAGGGGCAGGACTGTAGCTACTGAACACACCACCTGTTTACACCTGACACAGAGCAGCTGGCTAACAACATTGACCACTGCTTCACCTCAACACGCTCCTCCTCACACCAGACATGACCTCCTCACACCAGGTATTACCCAACTGAACACTCATGTTTCTGTCATTAGAAACCATTATGAAAGTCATGAGTTATGATAAACTTATGAAACTTGCCTCTGGTAGAGATAAACCAAGTATTGAGTGTGTGAGTCACCTTGTCAGAGAACCACAGCAGGTTGGACTCTGCGTTGTGGGTGAACATGCCGTAAAGTGGATCCAGCAGCTCTTTCAACAGCAGCAGGAAGAACTCCTTAGTGACTCCGCCCGCATCCACAGCCTCCTCCCCGTCAAATATCACCTGGGGAAGGAGAGAAACATGAAGGAGAGGAAGGGAGGGAGGGAAGGGAGAGTTAGGGGAAGGGAGAGGAGGGGAGAGTGAGGGAGGGAAGGGTGATTTAGGGATGGAGGGAGAGAGGGAAGGGAGAGGAAGGGAGGGAGAGGAAGGGAGGGAGAGGAAGGGAGGGAGAGAGGGAAGGAAGAGTGAGGGAAGGGAGAGTGAGGGAGGGGAAAGAAAAGGTAAGAACGTAAGCAAGAATAAAGAATCAGTTCACCTGTATGAAGATGTACAGACAGACTCCCCCACCCCTGCCCCCCTCCTCCCGTGACCCCTGACCTTGAGGGGCTTCTTGAGGTCCAGGTCTGAGTAGACGGAGAGCTCCCGCAGCGCGTCGCTCACCAGGTGTTGTCTGCGGACGTGCAACACCAGGAAGGGGTTCCTTCCCAGCAGAGGCTCCAGTGTGAGCAGCATGAACACGTTGTGGAGGTTAGCTCCACTCACAGCCATCTGGAGAACAGCCAGGGGAAAAGGACATATACAATATCCCTGTTCCATCAAGCTTAGTACGTACAGTGCTGCAGAAAGGCACTGACAGTGTTACATACTGTAATACAACATGTAATCTACAATGCCCCAGGCTCCCTGCCTGTTCTGCCTCTGGCGCTGCCTGTGTCTGCTCTGTGCCCTGCCTAGGCCCTGCCTCTGTCCCTTCTCAGCCTGCCTCAGGCCTGCCTCAGTGCGCCTCCTGTTGTCCTGCCTCAGGCCCTGTCCTCTGGCTCCTGCTGTGTCCCTGCCTAGCTCCTCCTACTGGCCCTGCTGTGTTCTGCCCAGTCCTCTGCCCGCAGTTCTGCCTCTGGCTTCCTTCTGGTCTGCTGTGTCCTGCCTTGTCCCTGGCCTGTGTCCCCTGTTCCCTGCTCTGTCTCGCCAACATGTGTCCTCCCTCCAGTCTACCTGCCTCGTGTCCGCCTCTGTCCCTGGCCTGGTGCCTGCTGTGTCCCGTCTCTGTGTCCCGCCGTCCCTGCCTGCCTGTGTCCCTGCCTGTGTCCCTGCCTCATACCTGCATCTGCAGCTCTGCGTCTGTCTGCAGCATGGTGGTCTTGGCCTGGGCGTTGAGGATAAAAGGGTAGGCACACAGCATCACCGAGCTCTGGAGGAGAGAAAGAGGGGAGTGAGGGAGGAAAGGAGGAGAGAAGA
>BROE01000012.1:17179491-17190225 GCA_036571765.1 Plecoglossus altivelis | reverse complement strand
GTACAGTGCTGCAGAAAGGCACTGACAGTGTTACATACTGTAATACAACATGTACTCTACAATGCCCCAGTCCCTGCCTCTGTCCCTGCCTCTGTCTCTGCCTCTGGCCCTGCCTGTGTCCCTGCCTCTGTCCCTGCCTCAGGCCCTGCCTCTGTCCCTGCCTCAGGCCCTGCCTCAGGCCCTGCCTCAGGCCCTGCCTGTGTCCCTGCCTCAGGCTCCCTGCCTCTGGCCCTGCCTGTGTCCCTGCCTCAGGCTCCCTGCCTCTGGCCACCTGCCAGTGTCTCTGCGCCAAGAAAGTCATCATGCTGGGGCTCCCTGCCCTGTGTCCTGCCTGTTGTCGCCTTGCCTTGTGCCTGCCTGTGTCCCTGCCTGTGTCCCTGCCTCTGTCCCTGCCACTCTCTCTGCCTCAGTTCTCCCTGCCTCTGTCCCTGCCTGTGTCCCTGCCTGTGTCCCTGTCTGTGTCCCTGCCTCAGTCTCCCTGCCTGTGTCCCTGCCTGTGTCCCTGCCTGTGTCCCTGCCTGTGTCCCTGCCTGTGTCCCTGCCTCATACCTGCATCTGCAGCTCTGCGTCTGTCTGCAGCATGGTGGTCTTGGCCTGGGCGTTGAGGATAAAAGGGTAGGGGCGACTACCAGCGATCAACACCGGGCTTATCTGGAGGAGAGAAAGAGGGGAGTGAGGGAGGACAAGGGGAGGAAGAGGGCAGAGTGGGAGGAGAGGAGGAGAGAGGACGAGGAGGAGGGGAGGAGGAAGGGAGAGAGAGGAGGAAGGGAGAAGGAGGGGAGAGGGAGGGAGGGCAGACAGGAGGAAGAGGAAAGAGGGAGCAAGAGGGCAGGAGGGCAGAGAAAAGAGGGACGAGGAGGGGAGAGAGGAGAAGAGAAAGAGAGGGAGGAGGGAAGAAGAGGTAGCATGATGGCAAACTATGGCATTATATCCTTTGGGTGCATGAGTTTTCAGTTCCTGTATATGTGTTGTTTAGTCTGCATAACATGTAACAGCAGTACTCAGATCAGCATATTGGTGTTACATTTGCGATCTCTTTAAATAAACATGTTCATACCTGAACAGGAGGTGCTCTCATTTTCTGCAGAGAAAAAAAGTTTTAAATTAACATCAATACATGACTGTTATTATTAATACATTTACAGTACATATTCATGTAGGCCTACTAAACAACTACAGCCTTTAAGAACCTCCGAGTGGAGACATGGTAATAGAGATGGAGGGAGGGTCACACAGAAAAACAGAGGAAGACAGAGAGAGGAGGAGAGTGAGAAAGAGAGAGAGAGTGAGAGTGTGAGAGTGAGAGTGAGAGGAGGAAAGAGAAAGAAGGGGAATAACAAGCTTGCATGCCAGAGATGTAGGAGGTGTAGGAGACATAAGAGATAGTAAATGTAGGAGATTCAACAGATGTAGGAGGTGTGACAGATGCAGGAGGTGTAACAGATGTAGGAGGTGTAACAGATGCAGGAGGTGTAACAGATGCAGGAGGTGTAACAGATGGAGGAGGTGTAACAGATGGAGGAGGTGTAACAGATGCAGGAGGTGTAACAGATGCAGGAGGTGTAACAGATGTAGCAGGTGTAACAGATGTAGGAGGTGTAACAGATGCAGGAGGTGTAACAGATGCAGGAGGTGTAACAGATGTAGCAGGTGTAACAGATGCAGGAGGTGTAACAGATGCAGGAGGTGTAACAGATGTAGCAGGTGTAACAGATGCAGGAGGTGTAACAGATGCAGGAAACGTAGCAACGTACAATCTCAGCTTTGCTGAGGAACCACTGGAGGTAGTCTTCCTGTATGTCCACCAGGCTGCTGATGTGAGGGATGTAGAAACTGCTGTAGTCCACATGCCTGGCCTTCAGGTTCACCTGCACGGACCACAACATCAAATCAGACTGCTGATCTCAGGTTAGCTCTCAGCCAGGGATCACGACAGACCAGCTACCTTGTGCAGTTTCTCCAGCAGTTTGAGAGTGGCTCTGATGTGGTTCTCCAGGTAGACGGGTACCAGGCTGGTCCGACCCGTCAGCAGGAACACCACAGTGCTCTTATACATGTCCACCAGTCGAGAAAACACAGCTGCCTCCAGCACACACCACCAGTTATCTACAGCAGAGACACAGCACACACCACCAGTTATCTACAGCAGAGACCCCAACCCCCACCAGCACACACCAGCAGCAGAGAGCAACACCACCAGTTATTACAGGCAGAAGAAGCACACGACAGCAGAGCAGCACTATCCACCAGTTTATCTACAGGGCAGAGGGACAGCACACGCCAGTTCTTCTAGCAGAGACGGCCAACACAGGGCAGAGACAGCACATACCACCAGTTATCTACAGCAGAGACAGCACACCACCAGTTATCTACAGCAGAGACAGCACACACCACCAGTTATCTACAGCAGAGACAGCACACAGCAGAGACAGCACACACCACCAGTTATCTACAGCAGAGACACAGTACACACAGCAGAGACAGCACACACAGCAGAGACAGCACATACCACCAGTTATCTACAGCAGAGACAGCACACACAGCAGAGACAGCACATACCACCAGTTATCTACAGCAGAGACAGCACACAGCAGAGACAGCACACACCACCAGTTATCTACAGCAGAGACAGCACACACCACCAGTTATCTACAGCAGAGACAGCACACAGCAGAGACAGCACACACCACCAGTTATCTACAGCAGAGACACAGCACACCACCAGTTATCTACAGCAGAGACACAGCACACACCACCAGTTATCTACAGCAGAGACAGCAGACACCACCAGTTATCTACAGCAGACACAGCACACACCACCAGTTATCTACAGCAGAGACAGCACACACAGCAGACAGCACACACCACCAGTTATCTACAGCAGAGACAGCAGACACCACCAGTTATCTACAGCAGACACAGCACACAGCAGAGACAGCACACACCACCAGTTATCTACAGCAGAGACAGCACACACAGCAGACAGCACACACCACCAGTTATCTACAGCAGAGACAGCACACACAGCACACACCACCAGTTATCTACAGCAGAGACAGCACACACAGCAGAGACAGCCACATACCACCAGTTATCTAGTACAGCAGGAGACACAGGCAACACAACCACCAGTTATCTCAGCAGAGGACCACGCACACCACAGTTACTCTACAGCAGAGACACAGCACAGCAGAGACACAGCACAGCAGAGACACAGCACACACACAGTTATTTAACAGTCAGAGACAGCACACCAGCAGACGCAGCCGTTACACACCACCAGTTATCTACAGCAGAGACAGCAGACACCACCAGTTATCTACAGCAGACACAGCACACACACACCCAGTTATGCTACCAGGGTCAGGGGAGCAGTGACAGCACAGCAGACAGCAGCAGCACCACAGTTTTATTAGCAGCAGAGGACAGCACACACAGCACACACCACCAGTTATCTACAGCAGAGACAGCACACACCACCAGTTATCTACAGCAGAGACAGCACACACAGCAGAGACAGCACACACCACCAGTTATCTACAGCAGAGACACAGCACACACCACCAGTTATCTACAGCAGAGACAGCACACACAGCAGAGACAGCACACACCACCAGTTTCCTACATACCATCATGAGTGTGTTTGAGCTTGTATGTTGGCGTCTGTGTATGTCAGTGTGTGTTTGAGCTTGTGTGCCAGCAGGTGTGTCGCATAGACACACACACACCCAGGTGTTAGAGGAACAAAATACAAGAGGCAGCGGCAGACCACCAAGCCCTGGTAACACTATCAGCGACAGGGGCCTATTGCCAAGATATTGACTTCACGAAGACGGGGCAAAGAGCCACACAGGTCTGTGTTACCAAGGAATGAGCGAGCATGGGAAAGGGGGTCCGTGCGGTGAAGCTACGGTGGCAGATCGTTTGGTGTATCAACTCGACTAAAAACACACAACACATAGCACCACCGCAGGGTCTACACACACAGCGCTCCATACACACGGGACGACAGCCAGCTACAGGTGTAACACCAGGGCACGAGAGTGTACCACAGCCACACACAGGTGTAGACAACAGACAGGTGTACACACACAGATTATTGGACATGCTTCCCCCCCCCTAACAGCACGCTAAGCAACTTTTCTTTTGATGTCATGTGCCCCCTCCCAGGGCCTCTAGTGACCTCTGTGTGACCCCTGTGTGACACCCTGCCCCCCGTCTAGTGACCCCTGTGTTGTAACAGTTCCAAACACGTCATGTCAACATGGCTAACTCCATCAGTCTCATCCATAGCGTTTTCCTGCTACCTTGGTATACCTTCGGTAGCTTGTTAGACTAGCTTACGTTTGTGCTGCGTCGTAGCCAGAAATTAAATAAAAGATATTGATCGTGCCGCCAAATACAGACTAAAACTAAGAGAAACGAGCCTGGCTTGAGAATGTCAGGAGAAAATAAAGATGTGTAAAAATATAAAGTGTGAAAGTGAGCAGTTGTCAGAAAACAAATAGTAAAGTAGTGATACCAGTCAAATGTACTTGGATCCAATAAGGCAGTGTTAGTGCTTGTATGTGACATAGTTACCTGTTCTAAGAGTCTTTGGTGGCAAGGAGAAGGGACACGAGCAGGGCTGAGGAGAGAACAGACTATGGAGGTCACACACGTCGAGATTCCCCAAGAATCTTGGTGAGTCTTAAAAATATGTCCGTCGTCACTTAGAGCAGAGCAGGGAGTAGGCATCAGCAGGTATGAGATGTGGACGGAGAGACCACGATACGCCAGAGGCGGTTGAAGAGGCGGAGAGAGAGAGTGAGAGATCTGCAAGAATCCAATAATAAACACACAGTTTAAACTGACAAGAAGGACCCTGTCATCAAGCCCAGCATGCTTGTCACCAAGCCATCCGCTTTGGGAATGATGGACAATAACGAAGTGTGAGAGAGGAGCGAGTGTGTCACATGACTAAGGTGTGAATGCGTGTTTAAGAATCCAGCCATGACCACAGCGAAGTAGCAAATCGTTGATGTTGGCGGATATCCCAGAGATGAACTGCAGCGAGTGGACTCCTGTACGACTAGTGGAAAGAAGTGATTCAACCCGGTACTCATATTGTGGGACTATTAGTCCATGTGACCAGGAAACTTAAGTAACATATGAATGCTGTGATGACCCACCCAGGTTTGAGTATAACGACGACGATGTGATGTGAGTACGCCCTAAGGTGAACAGAGTAGACTAATGTGATGTAGGATAGCGCCAGGCTGACGAGTCGTAGAATGTGCAGATGGTACCATCGTGACACAAGGACTCGTAAAAATGACGATTGATATCGGGGTGACAGAAGTACTCATGTGATGCTGGAAAACAAGGTTGACGGAAGTAATGAACAGGAGTGATGTGGTACGCATGTTAATCAGGACTACTATGTTTTATCGTAGAGCCGCGTCACAAGTAGTACAGAAGATAAGCGATGCGTGATTTGATACAGTCGGTTTCTACAGTGCTCGTTGACAGAAGTAACTCGATGTGATTGTGATATCTAAGGTGACAGCGAAGTACTAAATGAATGTGGATGTGGTACCCGGAGTAGAGAGACGTCGTAACATGAGAGTGGTAAGACATGTTAGAGAAGTATCTTCACGTGATGTGAGAAGATCGTGTGGTTGAAGAAGTTACCTGTACTGCAGGATGCTGTATCAGGTGACAAGGCTGCAGAACGGACACGAGTACAGAAGTACTTTATGTGGTACCACACACGTGACAAACGTTACCTGAGTGTGAGGGTTTATCTCTGCCACGAGCGAGCAGAGCTGAAGGAGTCTATGTGTATGAGGTGGAAGAAATGATGCTAGTGTGATGAGGAGCGGAGGAGGAAGGGAACTGGAGGGGAAGGAGGCGCAACGGATGCAGGTGGGAAAGAGGAGGGAAACATGGCAGGAGGAGGAGCAGGGGGGGAGGTAGGGGACAGGGGTGGGGGGACAGGGGGGGGGAGGAGGAGGAGGAGGAGCAGGAAGGAGGAGGGAACTGGATGGAGGAGGAGCAAGCAGGAGGAGGAGCAGGGGGAGAGAGAGGAGCAGGAGGATGGAACGGGGGGAAAGCGTTGGAGGAACAGGAGGAAGGTGGAGGAAATAGGAGGAGGGAACTGGCGACGGATACGGGACACTGGAGGAGGAGGAGGGAATTGGAGAAGGGAGCAGGAGGAGGAGGGAACAGGAGGAGGAGGAGGAGAGGAAGAAGAGGACTGATGAAGGAAGAGGGAGCCAGGATGAGGAAAGGAGGAGGAAGAAGGGAGCAGAGGAGGAGAGGGAATTGGAGGAGGGGAGGCAGGAGGAGGGAGGTAGCAGAGAGAGGAGCAGGGAACTTGGAGGACGAAGGAGGGAGCAGGAGGAGGAAAAAGGATGGAGGGTTGGTCATGACGCGACGAATGGACGCCGAACCTTATTCCGTTCCTCCAGTCAACAAACACACCCCCCCCCCCCCACACAACTGGGATTACCCTTTATTCTTTTTGCAGGTTTTACTCTTTAAAACCTAATGTTTAGTCATATAACAGAGCAAGACCTCACATTTATACCGGCTTCAGTTTAAATCAACCCTCATAATTGTTACCCTTCCAAATACCTCCACCAGGACCGCCGAAAAAACTGGATGTGATTCAAACAGCTTGTTCAGGCTAATCAATTACACATCCCACCAATGAACACTGTGTAACCATAGTGACAGCAAGACCACTACGTGATTGATACCAGGTCCATAAGACTATGTGCTATTGCTGAATCCTAAGGGACAGGACTGACTATGCGCATAGCTGGTACCTGAAAAGGACAGTACCAGCACATTCCTAGGTGTCGAGCCTATTTCACTTTACGGTAGCTTGCACACAGCTCACAAGGGTAGATTAATAGTCGAGTGTATTCATGACTTGAATAAGTCATAGTTTGAACTGACACACCCTCCAGCACACACACGCTAGAGGACACGCACTGCTGAGAAAGCTCTGAAGGATGACTGTGACACAGCTAAACCTGTGCTGTGATCTCTGTAACACAGCTAAACCTGTGCTATGATCTCTGTAACATAGCTAAACCTGTGCTGTGATCTCTGTAACACAGCTAGACCTGTGCTATGATCTCTGTAACACAGCTAAACCTGTGCTGTGATCTCTGTAACACAGCTAGACCTGTGCTATGATCTCTGTAACACAGCTAAACCTGTGCTGTGATGACAGCTAAACCTGTGCTGTGATCTCTGTAACACAGCTAAACCTGTGCTGTGATGACACAGCTAAACCTGTGCTGTGATGACACAGCTAAACCTGTGCTGTGATCAGTGTAACACAGCTAAACCTGTGCTGTGATCTCTGTAACACAGCTAAACCTGTGCTGTGATCCCTGTAACACAGCTAAACCTGTGCTGTGATCAGTGTAACACAGCTAAACCTGTGCTGTGATCTCTGTAAAACAGCTAAACCTGTGCTGTGATCACTGTAACACAGCTAAACCTGTGCTGTGATGACACAGCTAAACCTGTGCTGTGATCAGTGTAACACAGCTAAACCTGTGCTGTTATGACACAGCTAAACCTGTGCTGTGATGACACAGCTAAACCTGTGCTGTGATCAGTGTAACACAGCTAGACCTGTGCTATGATCTCTGTAACATAGCTAAACCTGTGCTGTGATCCCTGTAACACAGCTAAACCTGTGCTATGATCTCTGTAACACAGCTAAACCTGTGCTATGATCTCTGTAACACAGCTAAACCTGTGCTATGATCTCTGTAACACAGCTAAACCTGTGCTGTGATCTCTGTAACACAGCTAAACCTGTGCTGTGATCTCTGTAACACAGCTAAACCTGTGCTGTGATGACACAGCTAAACCTGTGCTGTGATGACACAGCTAATCCGTCTGTGCTGTATGAACACAGCTAAACCTGTCTGGTATACACAGCACAACCGTGACTGTGACACAGCTAAACCTGTGCTGTTATGACACAGCTAAACCTGTGCTGTGATGACACAGCTAAACCTGTGCTGTTATGACACAGCTAAACCTGTGCTGTGATCTCTGTAACACAGCTAAACCTGTGCTGTGATCTCTGTAACACAGCTAAACCTGTGCTGTGATCTCTGTAACACAGCTAAACCTGTGCTGTGATCAGTGTAACACAGCTAAACCTGTGCTGTGATCTCTGTAACACAGCTAAACCTGTGCTGTGATGACACAGCTAAACCTGTGCTGTTATGACACAGCTAAACCTGTGCTGTGATGGGTGACTGAAAGAGAGACAGTGAGTCTGAAGGTCACCTCTGGTCCAGGAAGCTAGCGTTCCAACATGCGGCTGAGGACAAGTGGTGGATGATGTCACTGCAACAGAGATGAGAAAACTTAACAAATGTGGTCTTTCCAAAGCCACATATCTCACATGCCATCATATTTGAAGATGGTGTGGTCCACCATATTGCACCCCTGTTTAAAACAGATGCAGAGTCACCGTGTGTGTGGCTTACTTGGTGTTACTAGTGTCTGTACAGTCCTGCAGCTTCCTCATCCACAGATTCAAGTTCTCGTCATTGATCAGGGAGATGCTTTTACTGCTGTTAAACACTCTGAAGTCCTCTGAATGAGAGGAGGAGCTCTGTTGAGGAGGAGAGAGAGAGGGGCAGAGATAATGTAGCAACCACGAACCCCGGTCGCCCACATACAGAACCATGGTGGTTCGGATTAGTGGTTCTTCCAGCCTGCTCAGTTGAGCAGTGTTGCAGATCAAACTAAAACTTCAAGGACTGATGGCAGCCTTGTGCAGTGGAGATGCATTCCTGCCTTGCCTGCAGGAAATCCTGTCAGATCTAAATCAGAGACAATCCCTCAACACATCCAGACCTGCTGTAAGGGGGAGAAGAGGAGGAGGGGGGCAGAGAGGAGGAGGGGGAGCAGAGGAGAGGAGGAGCAGAGGAGCGGAGAGTGGGAGCAGAGGAGAGGAGAGTGGGAGCAGAGAGGAGGGAGAGCAGAGGAGAGGGGGAGCAGAGGAGAGGGGGAGCAGAGGAGAGGGGGAGGAGCAGACAGGAGGAGGGGGAGCAGAGGAGAGGGGAGAGGGAGCAGAGGAGAGGGGGAGCAGAAGGGAGCATAAGCTTGGAGATCTGGGACAGTTGAATGACCCTGTGAGGCGTTGTCTACAGCATAAAGAAAGCTTTTGACAAAAAGCATGATTTGTTGATTTAGACTAACTTGTTTCTGATCTCTGAGTGAGATTACACTTTGCTGCCGGGAGTTCTGCATCTCTGTGTATCTAAGACACGTGACAGTCAGGAGGTAAAACTCCTGCAGCTCTGAGCTGTAAACCAGCACACCGGAAACTACTCAAATAACACACCACCGCCATCTAGTGGTGGACAACAATAACAACAGCTCAGAGTGACAGCCTTGACAACCCAGTCATCCTGGCCCAACATCAGCTAATAGGACAGGGGTCTCCAATCCTGGTCCTCGAGGGCTGCTGTCCTGAAGGTTTTAGATATTTCCCTGCTCCAGCACACCTGACTCTAATAAAGGTTCATTATGAAGCTTCCACAGAGCTTGGTAATGGCTCATTCATTAGAATCAGGTGTTCTGGAGCAGGGAAACATCGAAAACCTTGAGGACAGCGGCCCTCGAGGACCAGCATTGGAGACCCCTGTAATAGGAGAACATTCTGGAAGTGTACCTCCTCGTCAGAGAAGAGCAGGAAGTTGTGGTCTCCTCCGCTGTGGATCCTGGTGACAGCAAACGGACGCAGATCTAGAAGAGGAACAAAAGAACTGTAACTGACTCAGGCTAGTCAGCAAGGCCTCTGCAGAGCTGCAGGGCTGCAGGGCTGCAGAGCTGCAGGGCTGCAGCTCAGCTCAGCTCTTACTAACATCCATCCATCCAGTGTCTACTGCTAATCCCCGGCAGGGATTGCAGTGCCGCTTGTTCCCATTTAGGGGTCACGGATGACTGGAGCCTAACCCAACAACTTCAGGCCATAGGCGGGGTACACCCTGGGCTGGGGCCAGCAAGTCGCAGAGCTAACACTAGACACAGGGACAACCATGTGCACTCACACATCCACTCTCTAAGGGCAATTTCTCAATATACCAATTAACCTATCACAATCACCTATTCTTTGGTACATTTACTAATGTACCAAAGAATACTGCTGACATGTGTAAACCTCCTTGGTAAGAAAGCATGTTCAGATCTTCAGGATGCAACACGTCGCTGCGTTACCTGACACATGAGGACTTCCTGTCCGGAAGGTCTTGGTGTTGTTGACAGGAAGTGGGCTCCTGGCGTGGTCTCTGGTGCCTATACCCAGCTGGCCCTGAGAGTTGCAGCCAAATGCGTAAACCACCCCAGAGGAAGGTACAAACGCCAGGGTGTGATGCTGAGGGAGGAGGAGAGGCAGGGAGAAATAATTAATTTTATTTCATTAATAATTAAAGTGTGCGTGTGTGTGAGTGTGTGTGTTGGTTTGCAGGTGCGTGTGTGGTGGTGGCATGGTATGTGTGTGTTTGTGCGTGTGCGTGTGCTCTGCCGTGTGCGTGTGCGTCGCGTTGGTGTGTGTGTGTGGTGTGTGTGTGTGTTGTGTGTGTGTGTGTGTGTATGTGTGTGTGTGTTGGTGAGCGTGGGCGTGTGTGTGGTGTGCGTGTTGCTGTGTGTGTGTGTGCGTCCCGTCTGCCTGTGTGCGTGTACCTGCCACAGGAGATCTGATCTCTC
>BROE01000012.1:17166916-17179036 GCA_036571765.1 Plecoglossus altivelis | reverse complement strand
GAGGAGGATGGCTTGCAGCTCAGCTTCTGTTTCCTGCCAGTGTGCTACTGCTAATAGCCCGGCGGGTTGCAGTGGCCGTGTTCCATTTAGGGTCACGGATGACTGGAGCCTAAGCCAGTAACTTCGGGCCATAGGGGGTACAGGCCCTGGACTGGGGCGCGAGCAAGTCGCAGAGCTAACACAGAGACGAGCAGACAGACTTCACTCACACATCAACTCTCTAGAGGGCAAGTTTCTCACTATAAGCCAAATTAAGCCTAGTACATCACTATTCTTGGTAGCATTTACTAATGGTACGAAGAATACTGCTGACATGTGTAAACCTCCTTGGTAAGAAAGCATGTTCAGATCTTCAGGATGCAACACGTCGCTGCGTTACCTGACACATGAGGACTTCCTGTCCGGAAGGTCTTGGTGTTGTTGACAGGAAGTGGGCTCCTGGCGTGGTCTCTGGTGCCTATACCCAGCTGGCCCTGAGAGTTGCAGCCAAACGCGTAAACCACCCCAGAGGAAGGTACAAACGCCAGGGTGTGATGCCTGAGGGGAGGGAGGGAGGGAGGCAGGGAGAAATAATTAATTTTATTTCATTAATAATTAAAGTGTGCGTGTGTGTGAGTGTGTGTGTTGTGTTTGCATGTGTGTGTGGGTGTGTGTGCATGGTATGTGTGTGTTGTGTGCGTGTGCGTGTGCGTCTGCGTGTGCGTGTGCGTCTGCGTGTGGTGTGTGTGTGTGGTGTGTGTGTGTGTATGTGTGTGTGTGTGTGCGTGTGTGTGGTGTGTGTGTGTGCTGTGTGTGCGTGTGTGCGTGTACCTGCCACAGGAGATCTGAGACACCTCGCTCCCCATCAACTCCAGGACGCGGCGGGGAAGCGGCTCACTGTGGGTGGAGTCATGACCCAGCTGACCACTAGAGCCATCCCCAAAGGTAAACATCCCCCCGTCCTGGAGGGAGGGGGGAGGAAGGGAGGAGGGAGGTAGGGGGTGGAGAGAGAGGAGGGTGGAGGGGGGAGATAGAGATCTGTCTTCAGGTGATAAATTGACAACAGTGTGACAGTGTGTGTTACCTTGGTGTCTGTGTGTGTGTGTGTGTGTGTTACCTTGGTGTGAGTGTGTGTTACCTTGGTGTGTGTGTGTTACCTTGGTGTCTGCGTGAGTGTGTGTTACCTTTGTGTGAGTGTGTGTTACCTTTGTGTGAGTGTGTGTGTGTGTGAGTGTGTCTGTGTGAGTGTGTTACCTTGGTGAGTGCAGCTGTGTGTTCCTCTCCACAGCTGATGTAGACGACCTTCTGAGAGCGGAGAAACTTGACGTGGCACGGTACAGCACGGTCTGCAGTCACATGCACACAGCATTGTCATTGCTATGGTTACAGGCATTGTCATTGCTATGGTTACAGGAGGCATTGTCGTTGCTATGGTTACAGGCATTGACGTTGCTATGGTTACAGGCATTGTCGTTGCTATGGTTACAGGCATTGTCGTTGCTATGGTTACAGGCATTGTCATTGCTATGGTTCCAGTTCTTATTGTTCTGATTAGGAATCTTCTTCTTGTGGTTGTTGTTACCCTGCTGGTCGCTGAGGCCAAGCTGGCCGGCCTGGTTGCTGCCCCAGGCGAACACAGCCCCAGACAGGGACAGAGCCAGGCTGTGCTGCCCCCCAGCGCTGATCTGGGCCAGGGGGATCCCACACAGGGAGGTGAGGGGCTGGGGGGTCTGGCAGCTGGGAGCCCCCCTGCCCAGACCCAGCTGTCCATGGCTGTTATCCCCCCAGGTGAACAGCTGGCAGTCTGGAGAGGCACACACAGGCACACAAATCGCAACCGGCAACAAAATGCAACACAGGAAGTCTGGAGGGGTAGAGCGAGAGCGATTGAGATGAGAGACAGAGACAGAGACAGAGAGAGAAAGACACTGAGATAGACAGAGACAGAGACAGGTAGGTAGGTAGGTGTGTGTCCTTACCTGTGGACAGGGCTATGCAGTGCTGGTTTCCACAGATGACCTGAGAGATATGATGCCCACACAGCTTCTTAAGCAGTCTGAGTATCAAGACGATAAAGCGATGTTTACTTCACAACCGCAAATGGCAGTCGCTACCTTTAGCGATGGCCGTTTGCTCTCGCTTACCCTTCATCTCGTGCGCTCACCGCCTCATGCTCTCCTTACCCTGCCATGCTCTCTCACCCCTGCCACCTCTCCTCCATCACCCCTCCATCACCCATCACCCCTCCATCACCCATCACCCCTCCATCTCTCGCTCAACCCGTTGCAGTCTCTCTTCACTCCTCCAGCTGGTCTCACCCTGCCTCTCTCTCACCCCTCCGATCTCTCTCCACTCACGTCTGCTCCCCTGCCGAGCCTGTCCTCGTCTACTTCTCTCACCCCTCCACCTCTCTCACGCCTCCAACCTGTCTCATCCCTCCACGTCTTGCGCGTCAGACCTCCACCTGTCCTCGACACTCGTCACCCTTGCCATCTCTCTCACTCCTCCCTTCTAACCCTCCACCTTCCTCCCTCCAGTTCTGCTCACCCTCCATCTCTCCCTCACCCCCTCCATCTCTTCCTCACCCCTCACCTTCCTGACCCTCCATCGCTCTCACCGTATCATCCTCTCTTTCACTCCTCCAGCTGTCTCACCCGCTGCCATGCTCTCCTCGACCCTCCATCTCTCGCTCAACCCTCCACCTGTCCTTACCCATCCACCTCGTCTCACCCTGGCAGGAGATGTAACACGGGCGCCCCTTCGAGGTCCGGGTGTGACTCCATTAACCGCACTGGGAATCTGCTGAAACTCAGCCTCCTCAGGGGCGCGCCAGGCCAGGTGCCACACGGTGCCACACGGTGCCACACGGTGCCACACGGTGCCACATGGACACGCCTTCACTTGGAACTCCCCTTAGCTTTACCAAAGTCTGGGGACCAGTTCCCCTCTCTCTAGGAACACACACATACATACACTACAGAGATACACTACAGAGCCGCACATTCACTATAGAGATACACTACAGACACACATATTCACTACAGAGATACACTACAGACACACATATTCACTACAGAGATACACTACAGAGCCACACATTCACTACAGAGATACACTACAGACACACATATTCACTACAGAGATACACTACAGAGCCACACATACACTACAGAGATACACTATAGACCCACACATTCACTACAGAGATACACTACAGACACACACATTCACTACAGAGATACACTACAGACCCACACACACACTACAGAGATACAATATGTATTTCACACACACGCACGCATCCCATCCACACGATAGAAGCATGTTGTTAGTGACTGAAAGCTCATTAGCAGCTGTGTGTGCGTGTGTCCCTTCGACTCCCAGAAATAGACCTTGTAAGATCTGCAGGAACAACCTCCAGGATTAGTGTAGGAGATGAAAAACAAGGCCAGCAGGATCTTTAACAACAGCCTGCCTGCTTATGGGCAGTTAAAGAACCCAATCGTGGTCATTCTATTAGTTGATGCTGTGTTCTGTTTGTGTTCTAGAGTGTTCTAAGAAGATTGAATATCACAACAACATTCTACAAATTGACATTGTCACATTCGTTGGGAATCCCTGTTCAGCTAAACCGAACTCGATCGAGTGTTTAGAAACCCGTTCCAGCAGGGCTCCCTGGCGCCAGCCTTCCTTCTGTGATTGGCCGCTCACCTGGCGAGTCCCCAGCCTTGTCGTGGCCCAGCTGCCCACTGCTGTTGGACCCGCAGGAGTACACGCTGCCATCGCCCTGCAGGAACAGAGAGTGCTGCCCCCCACACGCCACCTGGCAGAGGCTGAGGCCGCTGAGCGCGGGCACGCCCCGGGGCTCCAACACCTCACACGCCCCCACGCCCAGCTGGCCATCGATGCTGCTGCCCCAACACAGCATGGTGTAGGGGGAGAGGAGGGGGAGAGGAGGGGGAGAGGAGGGGGGAGAGATGGAGAGAGAGGAGGGGGGAGAGGCTCAGGGAAGAGCAGGAATGTCCTGTCTCCTCCTGTCAGTACTGCCTAGGATCCTGGAGGAGAGAGACAGGAGAGAGAGATGGGAGAGAGAGACGGGAGGGAGAGACAGGAGACAGAGACAGGAGACAGAGACAGGAGAGAGGGACAGGAGAGAGGGACAGGAGAGAGGGACAGGAGAGAGGGACAGGAGGGAGAGACAGGAGGGAGAGACAGGAGAGAGACAGGAGAGAGACAGGAGGGTGAGGAAGAAAGCAAAACAAATGAGAGAAATCAGTATTTGAACGGAAGGCAGGCAGCCATGAAGTGGGTGGTCTGTGGTCAGGTTGTTGAATCGCGTTTAAAAGACGGGAGAGGGAGGGGAGAGAGGGGAGAGAGAGGGAGGGGAGAGGGAGGGGAGAGGGAGGGGAGAGGAAAGGGGAGAGAGGAGATGGGGGGAGAGGAGCCGACGAGGAGGGAGGAGAGAGGGAGGGGAAGAGAGGGGAGATTAGGGGAGAGGGGGAGGCAAGGGGGCAGACCGGGAGCGGGGCAGATAGAGAGGGACCGAGGGGGAAGAGAGGAGCAGTTAAGGGAGAGAGGGGAGAGGGGGGAGCAGAGGGGGGGGGAGAGATGGGGGGGGAGAGGGGGGGGAAAAAGGGAGTCGGTGGGGCTTTTCAAGGTCTGTGTGTAGTAAGCGGAGCGTGTTGTGACGACTGTTTCAAGCCTGTAATCCCTTTTTAAGCGCTTCCGAACTGGCCTGCCTGCCTGATTTATCGCCAATCCACTCCAAAGCATTTGAAACAGGGCTGTGTTTAGCTAGTCGGTGGGTGAAACAGAAAGCAGTGTTGAAAAGGTGCCTAACTTCTTCTTCAGGAAGCACTGACACCAGTGACCACAGCTGAAATGTTCAATATCATGTTTTTAATGAGAAATGGTTAGACAGCAGCCACCAGACACAAACTTGTAGCGGAGGTTAGCTTCCTGTGGGGGGTTTTTCACGCATGAGTGGTTAAGCAAAGCCAAGAGACTGCTACATTGTGTGTGTGTGTGTGTGTGTGTGTGTGTGGTGTGTGTGTGTGGAGTTCTGAGTGTGTGTCCTGAGTGTGTTGTGTGTGTGTGTGGTGTTGTGTGTGTGTGTCCTGAGTGTGTGTCCTGGAGTGTGTGTCTGAGTGTGTTGTCTGGAGTGTGTGTTCTGAGTGTGTGTCTGTCTGAGTGTGTGTCTGAGTGTGCTGTCTGAGTGCTTGTGTCCTGAGTGGACGCCTGTGTGTGATCACTTCGAGGAGGTTGTTGATTCAGCGCCGAACATCTACAACCCCCTTCTGCAACGTCAGGAGTAAAAGCTAGCTAGCTAGCTAGCTAGCTTTAGCTGACAGCAGCTTTACAGCGTCAGATTGGTGCTAGCTCTCGACTTAATAAGCATTGGGCAAGTGCTTACATGGTTATAAGAAACGCCGTTAACCCCCAAAAGCACAAAAGGGGGTGGGGGCTTTTCAAGGTCTGTGTGTAGTAAGCGAAGCGTGTTGTGACGACTGTTTCAAGCCTGTAATCCCTTTTTAAGCGCTTCCGAACTGGCCTGCCTGCCTGATTTATCGCCAATCCACTCCAAAGCATTTGAAACAGGGCTGTGTTTAGCTAGTCGGTGGGTGAAACAGAAAGCAGTGTTGAAAAGGTGCCTAACTTCTTCTTCAGGAAGCACTGACACCAGTGACCACAGCTGAAATGTTCAATATCATGTTTTAATGAGAAATGGTTAGACAGCAGCCACCAGACACAAACTTGTAGCGGAGGTTAGCTTCCTGTGGGGGGTTTTTCACGCATGAGTGGTTAAGCAAAGCCAAGAGACTGCTACATTGTGAGTGTGTGTGTTGTGTGTGTGTGTGTGTGTGTGTGTGTGTGAGTCTGAGTGTGTGTCTGAGTGTGTGTGTTGTGTGTGTTGTATTGTGTGTGTGTATGAGTGCTGTGTCTGAGTGGTGTGTCTGAGTGGTGTGTCTGAGTGTTGTGTCTGAGTGGTGGTCTGAGTGTGTGTCCATGAAGTGTGTGTCCCACACTGAGTGTGTGTCTGAGTGTGGGTGTGTATCTTCGAGGAGGTTGTTGATTAGCGCCGAACATTCTACAACCCCTTCTGCAACGTAGGAGTAAAAAGCTAGCTTAGGCTAGCTAGCTAGCTTTAGCTGACAGCAGCTTTACAGCGTCAGATTGGTGCTAGCTCTCGACTTAATAAGCATTGGGCAAGTGCTTACATGGTTATAAGAAACGCCGTTAACCCCCAAAAGCACGTCTGTTACATAATATTCATATAATATTCATATTATTTTAGACGAGACAACACTGAAGCAACGAAAAGAAAAACGACAGATGACGTTAAACATCCGCCCATTTCATTTCCTACTGCAAATCCTCAATCTTAGCTACCTTTCCTAAAGAACGTATTGTATGTTCATATAGTTAACTACAATAGATTTTTAATATCTCCTGATTACTGTCGACAAATATGTAAAATGTCAGGGCACTAACGGATGTTGTTTGTAGTGTACGGGACGTGAAATTACCTGAGCAGATTCATTCCTGGATTCCAAACGGGGCGTTCTCTCTTCACAATAATACGGAAGTGGATTCAGCTTTATTGCCATGCGCGTCATCAAACATGTGACCAGATGTGAGCCGTGCAGTAAAGAGCCATTGCACTCAAAGTAGACGGTTCAATTATAGGTTATTTTATTATCTATTTACAGAGAAAGTACAAATACTGTACATAAGTAGGTTTTTCTGGCACTGGTACTTAACTTCACCAATAATTTTTCTGGCAACTTTTATTTTCACTTTTTACATAAATCTCTGCACTTTATACTTCTTGTAAACACATCTGTACTTTATACATTGTTATCTCTTGTCATTGCGTGCCTTTATTCATTTCCTGGGTATAGAAAAAACTTTTGTTTCTGTCCTCACTCTCATTCTAACTGCTTGTTATCGCTTCCCAATCACGTCACAGTATTTGATGGCATGAGCCAGCTGGCAACGAAGAACGTCGATGCTGCTGTAGTTAGGAAGCAGCAGGGTGTCAAAACACGTTGCAGCTTCTGGGTAATATTCATCTGGGTTCAGCACGTCCACACGCTCTATCTTCATACACAGTCTGGCGTGACGTCCTCTGGGAAGTCTGTCAGTTCCTGTGAGAAAAGCTGAACGAGAACAGAGACATTTCTAGGTCTGCTTTGACAGACAGAACGAGACAGAGACATTTCTAGGTCTGCTTTGACAGACAGAACGAGACAGAGACATTTCTAGATCTGCTCTGACAGACAGAACGAGACAGAGACATTTCTAGATCTGCTTTGACAGACAGAACGAGACAGAGACATTTCTAGATCTGCTTTGACAGACAGAACGAGACAGAGACATTCCTAGATCTGCTCTGACAGACAGAACGAGACAGAGACATTTCTAGATCTGCTCTGACAGACAGAACGAGAACAGAGACATTTCTAGATCTGCTCTGACAGACAGAACGAAACAGAGACATTTCTAGATCTGCTTTGACAGACAGAACGAGACAGAGACATTTCTAGATCTGCTCTGACAGACAGAACGAAACAGAGACATTTCTAGATCTGCTCTGACAGACAGAACGAGAACAGAGACATTTCTAGATCTGCTTTGACAGACAGTTTGTATGAACAGCATGTGTGTGTTTCTTTCTTGACTCACTCAGGAAATCTTTCTTTTCCTCCTCTGAAAACTCTGTGAATACCGTCCAGAAGTTTTCGATGATCTCATCTGTTTCAGAGTATCTATTGTATTTTGCGTGCTGTTGTGAGAAAAAGAACAACCATTTAAAACGAACCAAACATTTACTATAGATTATTTGTTTCTAGGTCTGAATGGAAGTGTCTCCTAAAATGTATAATATCCAGTGATGTGATGGCTTAAAGTGCTTGTTCATTTAGAACATGGATGTGCTTGTCACAAAGTTGAATTCTTTAAACTCACTCCTCAATATAAATACGACCCACCTTCAAGGAGCTAGCATTGGAGTGTTGTAGCTAGTTAAAGTGATGTTTGTTAAAGTGCTGTTTGTTTAAGAGATGGTAACGTTTTCAAGTCAGAGGACACAGGTTCGAATCCCAGTACGGGGAAAGAGACAAAGCCACACTGATAAGCAGCTAGACAACAGAGTACATGTTATAATATGTAAATTCAGAGAATCTGATTGGCCTGACCTTTCTCAGCTCCTCCCACTTGTACTGATCGTCCCCATGGAGCATAATCATGAGTTCATCAGGAAGAAATATCTTCCAGGCCTGCAGGGGGCAGCTTGTCTCAAAACCAGCCCTGAACTCTGCAAACTGCCGCTCCACAGATTTATTGAACACCATGTCCACATACAGGTCCACATATTTTTGCCTGTGGATGACAAGGATGCAAACAATTTCAAAACAGAGTACAGTAACATTTGCAATTGTTCAGTGTTTGATCGAGGCCTAGCATATAACATTTGAATAATCAATATTTTAATAAACATTTGACTACGTTTTGCTGGCTACCTGTTGACTTTGGTGACGGTTATATTTGCCCCGTTTGGAATTAGTTCCTGGCCTCCGTACTTTAAAGGACAAAAAACAAAGTACACAGGCACGTTTGTGTTGTGTAAACATTACACTGATTTAGTACTGAATTTAATTTAACTTGCTTTGAGCCTCCATCAAAGATACTGTTCATAAGAAACACAATTAAACGGCGGAGGAACATTTCTTGTACCGACTGTACTGACAAACGAATGAATATCTCTGTGTAGTTGTTGCCCTTACTGTGAAGTCTAAATACAGCAACTCTACAACTTCTTCATCTTCCATCAGCAGTTGTTGTAAACTCCTGTGTAGAAAAGCACGTATCTTAATATCATAACTCAACACTGTGACTGACAGACAGACAGACAGACAGACAGACAGATAGACAGACAGACAGATAGACAGACAGATAGACAGACAGATAGACAGACAGACAGACAGACAGACAGACAGACAGATATATGGATAGATAGACAGATAAAAGTTGATGAACAACATGTAATTGTGCATATATAATGTAAAACAACATGTATTATAAAAGGCCTTAGGCCTTATAGCATTCAATACGTCGAATCACGACAGGTGATTGAACAGTTGGCGGTTCTAGCTGAGGTCATTTCCTACCTGGCCTCTACAGGTGAGAGCTCCTTCAGATCGTCCAGCGAAGCAGGTAAACCCAGCAGCTTCTTGAAGAGAGCCGTAGGGAGGTAGATGTTCAGCACACACTTGTTGTAAAGCGCCAGCCCGCATATTAATCCCAGCAGATGAGATCTGTTGCTGCCGTCCTAAACACAGTTTTAGGGAAGTCATTTTAGGCGTTCATCTAAAAGGCACCATCGATTCGGGAAAAAAGCGTAACGCAGATATATAATGAATCGTATCTGTTTAGAGGCTAAATGTATGACTTGTAGGGATGAAATGATGAAGAGTTACATCGACAGGGAACCACGATAGGCCAGAGTGTTCGTTCACTTGAAGAACCTTGGATTCTGGTTTCAGTAGTTTCTTGGCCAAGAGGGTGTAGAATTGGAGAGATACCCCGCCATAGTCCTCACCATCTTCCTCTTGGAATTTCACCTAAAAACAAATGTTGTTAGAAGCTTCGTAAAGGTGACAGGCATTTGTTTTGTTTCCGCATATTGTGCCATCGAATTTCTGGTAAATACACAGCTAACCCTCTTGCAACAGATACGGACAATTAAATGGTCAAACTGTCTGAAAACGTACTTAGGCGATCACACATTCCTGGACATATTCATGCAGGCAAACACGATACTTACCACTAATGGACTGTTGACATTGTGGACTTTTCGTTGAAGATAGTTGAAAACATCCTGCAGCAGTGTCTTTCTGCATACAGTTATTTGAGAACGGTAGAATTGTAGATTTGGATTCTGCCACAACTAAAAAATAAATAGTGTATTCAAATTCAGGAATGCATCTATGATGTACCATTATTTATGTATATTAAGTATTTGTGTACAATAAGTCTACAATTTAAATTAAACCAACAAATTTGTGTGTATTTCTGTGGTCCCGTAGTTCATATTTTGCTTACATTTATATTGTACTCCAGTTTGAATAACAAGCATTTCGCTTCCATGTTAAAGATGCAGGATTGTTCAGAGTAATAAGAAAAATTAAACTGCGGATGGAAATGATAAACATATTACAAGTCTATCTAGAGTTTCCAATTAATCAGTTTGTAATTCAGCATTCAATTTAATTTGTTGTTCCCTTACCGGCAGGTAACTAGGCAACATGTCAATCATCTAAAAACGAAAAAGAGGCTTTGCTTTGACTTCATTTAAACACAACTTTTGAAGAACTGAAAACAAACCTTGTCTTTTAAAGAACACAACAGATTAAGGCAAAAATACGAGACCAAACTCAGAGTCATGTCTTCATACTCACACCCTGAATCAGCGACTTGATTTCATTAATGTGGAAATTGCTGGCAGCCATTTTAATGCGTCGCTTGTCATTCACCTGTATGAGACAGGTAAGACGAGATCAAAAACCTAAGTATGTAACAGCAGACTACACGTTCAAATCCCCCAAGACAAGGATCTTGAACACATTCATATTATTCTGAAATACATGATGGTTCCCTATGATATAAATGGTGTCTTAGTATCTTGATCAAGTTCAAGTTGAGCTTTATCGTGGAACACAGTGGAACGAAATGTCGTGCCTCACAGCACTGCGGTGCTACATAAATAATATAAGTATATAAGATAATATATATAAGATATAATATAAGATAATATATATCTTAAATGAACAAACACATTACAGACACAGTTCCAGCAGCAGCAGCAGATATTCACCTTATGCAGTCTCATGAGGACGCCTACGGTGATTTCAAGCATGTAGTCTGGGTTGCAGTCTCCTGTGCAAAACCCATTGAAGTATCTGACAGCGAGGTCGTAGAATATTTTCACCGTCGTCCTGAAGAAGGAGTAAGGCAGCTTCAACCACAGGCTGTCTGTTGGAAACACAGAGAATTCGTGAACTCTTTCTGTCCCTCAGTATGTGTTGTTTAGCTGCAGATCAACAAGTCAGAGGGCGAAATATATTGGATAAAATCCATGTCTAAATAAACACACTGCTGTTACTGTTATTAGACATTTGATGAAGAGATGGCAGGTTCAGATGCTCCCTGTGTGTCCCAGTGTGTTAGAGTGGAGAGTACTGTGAGAGTACTGTAAGAGTACTGTGAGAGTACTGTGAGAGTACTGTGAGAGTACTGTGAGAGTACTGTGTGTGTGCAGGACTGTACCTAGTGCAGGAGAGTACTGTGAGAGTACTGTGAGAGTACTGTGTGTGTGCAGGACTGTACCTAGTGCAGGAGACTACTGTGAGAGTACTGTGTGTGCAGGACTGTACCTAGTGCAGGAGAAAACTGTGAGAGTACTGTGTGAGAAGTGTAAGAGTACTGCGAGAGTACTGTGAGAGTACAGTGAGAGTACAGGAGAGGACTGTGTGTGTACAGAACTGTACCTAGTTCAGGAGAGTACTGTGTGTGTACTGTGTGAGTACTGTGAGAGTATTGCGTGTGTACAGGACTGTACCTAGTACAGGAGAGTACTGTACCGAGTGCAGGAGAGTACTGTGTGAGTACTGTGTGAGTACTGTGAGAGTACTGTACCTAGTGCAGGAGAGTACTGTGTGAGTACTGTGTGATTGAGTATAAGGCGAGTAATTGTGTGTGTGAGGAGAGTATTGTGATTAGTAACAGGAAGAGTATCCGCTGTATCCGCTCGGTTCAGGGGAGAATATGTGTGTGTGCATCGCAGGGACTGTAACCCCCCTGCCTAAGGTGCCAGATGAGGTAATTGGGCGTGTGTGTTGTGTGTGTGGTTGGTTGTGTTGTGTGCAAGCCTCTGTCGCCTAGTAGTGTGTGGTTGGTGTGTGTGGTTGGTGTGTGTATATGTTGTGTGTATGTGGTGTGTTGTGTGTGTGTGTTATTAGAGTAAATTGTGTTTTGGCCGTGTGTGTTGTGTGCTGTGGGTGTCTGTGTGAGTGAGTATCTCTTTGGGTAACCTCTTAGGAGTTGTGTGTGTGGTGTGGTGCGTGTGTGTGTAGCTCTGTA
>BROE01000012.1:17140726-17166793 GCA_036571765.1 Plecoglossus altivelis | reverse complement strand
GTGAGGTACCTAGTGCAGGAGAGTACTGTGAGAGTACTGTATCTAGTGCAGGAGAGTACTGTGTGAGTACTGTGAGAGTATAGGAGAGTATTGTGTGTGTGCAGGAGAGTATTGTGAGAGTACAGAAGAGTACCTGTACCCGGTTCAGGAGAATACTGTGTGTGTGCATGCAGGACTGTACCTAGTGCAGGAGAGTATGGGTTGTGTGTGTGTGTGTGTGCAGCTCTGTACCTAGTAGTGTGTGTGTGTGTGCGTGTGTTACTCTGTACCTAGGAGTGTGTGTGTGTGTATGTGTTTGCGTGTGTGTGTGTGTGTGTGTGTGTTAGCTCGTGTTACCTAGGCGAGTGTGTGTGCTCAGCTCATGTACCTAGAAAGTGTGTGTCTAGCTCTGTCCCTAGGAGTGTCTGTGTAGCTCTGTAGGCCTAGGAGTGTGGCTCGTTCGTCGCGCTCAGCTCCTGTACCGACGGAGTGTGTGCTGTAGCTCCCTGTACTAGGTAGCGTGTGTTAGCTCTGTACCTAGGTGTGTGTGTGCGTGCAGGACGGCCAGCGTGGCTTTTTCTACTCCTTCAACTCCTCTCTTCCTCTTCCGTAGAACCCTGAGTAGCTCAGGTAGGAGGAGGTACACCCTGACAGCCTCCACGTTCAGGGGAGCCTCGGGCCTGACAGCCTCTGCATTCAGGGGAGCCTCGGGCCTGACTACCTCCGCCCTGACAGCCTCCGGGAGCAGCGAAACAAGCAGGCTCCTCAACACCACCTCCTCCACCTGCAGGGACAGAAACAACAGACACCTTTGAAGACCTTTTGACGAAGAACATTTCAGATGCTTGTTTGTTTGCCTGATGAGAGGGACTGATCATGTTTGGGAAGTTCAGTGTCTCTAAAGTGTAATCTATGTGTGTTGGCTGTGTATGAATGGGAGACGGTGTTGATCACCTTTGTTAAGAGTTTGTCCTTTGTAGCAATCTTCTCGAAGGCTAGCCTTGCATGAGACAAGTCCAGGCCGGACTGTGCCTCTGAAGTAAGGTAGTGTTTGTCAAAACTAAAACAGAAATGAATTGTTTTCCTCGTGCATAAAATAAAAGCACGTTCAATATCAGTAAATGAAAAGACAGAAAAGTCATACATGATGTTTGATGAAGAAAAGACTTTAAATTACCTTCTGTCAAGGAAGCTGCCATTCAGACAGGCTGGGGAAGAGAATATTGCTGTGATTTCCCTGTATGTCAAATTATAAAATAAAATAAAAACCTCGTGAGAACAGCGTAAACAAAGACTTATTATATATCGTGTAAAGTACACGTCCTGTTGCTCTTTAACGTGAAACTACACAACAACTACTACACAACTACACAACTACACAACACAAACGACCAAGACGTACCTCTGGATATTGTCCCACGAGTGTGATTCGCAGCCAGACACCCATCTGTCAATCATGTCCTCGTTTAACGTAAGGATGGTGTCCTGAATGTAGGACACTTTATCATCAGACTCGCTTGTTCCACCCAGCTGCTGCAGACGTAAACATCATGTTAGCACTGTACTGTACTCATAACAGTATGTTAGCTTGATTTACAGACATAAACATCATGTTAGCATTATACTCATAACAGCATGTTAGCTTGATTTACAGTTGTGAGCAGCGATATTAAACTGTGTGTAATTACCTGGGTGGTAGAACAACGAGCAAAGGAATGATGACCACCAGCATATATCCCCTGGATGGACAGAACCCCTGGGCTGTCTGGTGGTCATAACAGGTACAACATCCTTCTGTGATATTTCACTACCATGGAAATCGCACTTTATGTGTGTGTGTGTGTGTGTGTGTGTGTGTGTGTGTGTGTGCGTGTGTGGACGTGTGTGTGTGTGCAGACGTGTGTGTGTATGCGTGTGTGTAGACGTGTGTGTGTGTGCCCGTGTGTGTACGTGCGTGCGTGTGCGCGTGTGCGTGCGTGTGTGTGTGTGTGCAGACATGTGTGTGTGCGTGTGTGTGTGTGCAGACATGTGTGTGCAGACGTGTGTGTGTGTGCGCGTGCGTGTGCGCGTGCGTGTGTGTTCGTGCGTGTGCGTGTGTGTGTGTGTGTTTAAGTAACTGTGCAGTACCTTGAGGCAGCTGCACTAACAGGGGCACATGCTGATCCACGCTCGCTGCAGTTCCCAGCTGCCCTTGCTCTCCACGCCCAAACGAGTAGATCTTATTGGAGGATCCTACAAACACCAGGGTATGATGTCTGAAAAAGTGAAATGGAGGAAATCGAACATGACTGTTAAAAGATGACGCGTCAATGGAAGGTTGGTGTGTCGGAGTGTACATGACACAAGGTGACACGACACACGTGTTGAATCAAGAATCGAAGCGGTAAAATCCCTCTGACTGACCTTCCACAGGCGACCTGGGTGACCTTTGCCCCCCAGAGTTCCCCCACCAATCGGGGTCGGAGTTCATCCCGAGGGGAGTTGTGACCCAGCTGCCCGTAACGGCCCGAGCCAAACGTAAACACAACACCTCCCTAACAACAACAACAACAACAACAAACAGGAAATGACATCCTCACAGCATGAGACGTCTCAAGACGTCCCCTCATGACATCACGTCAGGACATCACGTCATGACATCATCTCATGACATCATCTCATGACATCTCATGACATCATGTGATGACATCAAAACAGGTGGAGGTGGTGTGTTAGGTGAAACCAGAGGGGGGTCAGGACATACTTTGCTCAGGGCTGCTGTGTGCTCTTCTCCACAGGAAACAAAAACAATCTTCTTGAAACTCAGACAGCGAATAGAAGCAGGGCTGTGCCTGTCTGGGAGATAAACAGTCAAAATGTTATCATTTGTTCTTTGTTCTTTATCAGGATGACTCCTACATCGTCCAGCATGACATCATCCAGCATGGCATCATCCAGGATGACATCACCCAGGATGACATCACCCAGGACATCAACACCTGGCATGACATCATCCAGGATGACATCACCCTGGATGACGTCATCCAGGATGACTCCTACATCACTTAGGGGAGATGGTGCCAAACTGAGACTCACAAATCATCAACATTCATTTTGTTTGTCTGATTTTAATGAATATAGATGAGCTCCAGGACACCCAATACCTGCAGTGTCTCCCAGGCCAAGCTGGCCGGCCTGGTTGCTGCCCCAGGCAAACACAGCCCCAGACAGGGACAGAGCCAGGCTGTGCTGCCCCCCAGCGCTGATCTGGGCCAGGGGGATCCCACACAGGGAGGTGAGGGGCTGGGGGGTCTGGCAGCTGGGAGCCCCCCTGCCCAGACCCAGCTGTCCATGGCTGTTATCCCCCCAGGTGAACAGCTGGCAGTCTGGAGAGGCACACACAGGCAACACAATGCAACACAGGCAACACAATGCAACACAGGCAACACAGGCAACACAAGTGCATCAAACTACGTTTGATTAAACAAAAATATACAGTGCTTCTGTTGGCACATGGGTGGGTACTCCTGAGAATACTGTTGGGTATTAGTGTCTTAAAATTGCCAAAAGTAAGATGATTAGTTCTACTCTAGTTATTTATGAGTTTTATTAGTTATTAGTAGGTTTATTAGTTCTAATTTACCTTCTGTTAATGCAAAGCAATGCTGTTGTCCACAGGCAACTTGAATAATTTTGGTCTTCTCCCTGAGTCCCACAGGTCTAAGAATCACAACATCGAGACGATACAATCGTGTGACTTGTTGATCATCATCACACCTCAAGGCTTCCGTGCTGAAGGCTATCTTACCGCGGGTTAAGTGAGGCGTCCAGGTTAAGAACTCTACCGGCTTTTGTCAGTAGAACAACATCTGCATCCCCACAGCTCAGAGAATGAATTTCTTCTTTGATATCCACGTTTCCTTACAAAAAGAAAAGCGGAAATAAATGTCTGACTCATTTTACGATTATTAAATGTTTTTCATAAAGTTATTTAAATGTAGGCTGTTGTACACTACTTGCTACTTACTCAGTTTTCCCGTTAATGTTTTCCCTTTTTCCTTGACCATCCGGACCACCGAAACATTTCCATTTTTTCTGATAAAGGCAACTATCTGATTACCCGCGGACAAATGCGTAACTTGGGAAATGATGCGAGTAAAAACTGCGCAGTAAAGAGAATTGTCTTTGTCCAAAGATTTGGACTTGTCCAATCCAAACCCCTTGCGAGTATTCTCTCCCCATGAAAACATAGCCATAACGTTTCGCTTCGCTTAGAAATATAGAAATAACAGTTGGTTCTCTGGCTGGTCCTCACTTGTACGTCCAGTCGCAGTCCGGTGAGGAAACTTAAGCGTCATCAAGCCAGACAGAAACGAAAGACAGAGACGAAAACGACGTTAAGTATCGCTTTTGTTTTCTCTCGAAAGCAAGCTGGCTTCGTGCCATCAATAGTCAGGCCTTTCAGTAAGAATCCACAACAGCCTTTTGACTAGCTTTGGGTAGCCTACAGACATGGTGTAGGTTATACAAAATTATTAAAATGCATAACAATGAATGAGTTGTTTGAATAGTTGTTTTTATGCGCCAACAGATTAAATACAGTGTCATTTTAATGTAGATATGCACCAAGAGGAGAGGAGGCAGAGGAGATGAGGAAGAGGAGAGGAGGCAGGGGAGATGAGGAAGAGGAGAGGAGGCAGAGGAGATGAGGAAGAGGAGAGGAGGCAGGGGAGATGAGGAAGAGGAGAGGAGGCAGAGGAGAGGAGGCAGGGCAGTATGATGTTCCTGGCATGACACCTGTCTCGTCTTCTCAGAGATAGAGCCTGGAGAGAACACCCTCTGTCTCTCAGCCCGGCCAAACTTCCCACTGGAGTCATCCCCCAACACCACACCTCTACAGTCTGTCTCTGTCAAAGAATAAAGACTCGTTTGGACCCGTGCAGCACTTGCTGTTTGGTGTTTGGCATCTGTTTCGTTTTCTTCTTGTGTGTGTCTTTGTGCTACTTGTATGTTGAAGGGGGTGGTGGGCGTGCATGTACTTGGGTGTGTATGATGTGACTAAAAACTTTGGAACACTGTAAAACTAACAAGTGTAAGAAGTTCTGACACGGATGAACTGGGAACCTAATCGCACGACGCGTCGATAAATTATTAGAACACAAGGCGTACAATAATCAATTTAGAAAGAGCGGAGAATACAGACTTGAGGTCAGTGATTCATCAAACTGGCGTGTGGCAATCCGGGGTTTAAGATCCGTGATGTTGAAAGGAGATCGAGCCGCAGGTTAAATGATTTACTGGGAAAGAGTGAAGGAACGAAATGAATGACTGGACCTGGAACAAACAGACTTGACCCTGAGACATGACAAGTACTTGACGTCCTTGCACTGTCCGTAAATTACTAATCAAATAATGAATTATCTTTATCACAACGCACAGAGTAGACTACAAATGAACACATATCTTAACAAACGGGACAACTTAAGTTCAGATGGTCTATTATTTAATATTTATGCATGCGAACAAAAATGCTATGTTATTGATAGAGTACAGTAAATGAACGCTTTCGATTATGAAATGCGATTGGCTGTTATTCCTTTCGTCATTTTCTCAGTGACCAATCCTGGGACCAGACGAACAGACCTGAAAAAGGCGGAGTCATTTCTAGCGTCCTGATTGGCTGGATTAGTAGGACATAACATAGACGTGGAAAACGCCCCACAACACCGAACACAAGGACACGTTCATGTTACAGCTACTGTTGCACGGAAAGGGGAAACATTTACAGTTGCAAGGTTATTACAGGTAAGCGTCATGTCTTTATATGACAAAATATCGACCAAAATGTCAACGTTGTTTTCTGGAAATCAGATAGCAACGCAGCTCGCTAGCTATGGCTCAGTTTCGCTAGCTCTTGTCCGCTGGACACTACAGCTTCTGCTATTAACTACGAGGAGAGCTAGCTAGCTAGCTAACTGGCAACCAATTTCCAAGATGGGATTTAATCAAAAAGTATTATTTCAGCGTGTGTATATTCGCAGTTAAATGTAAATCCTGTTCAAACGTAGTTAGCTAGTCTAGCTAGCAATGCAGTAGAATCGTCAGTGAAATGGCGAAAGTCAGCAAGTTGTTAAGTTACGTCATCCAGAATCTACTTACGTTTGTGTATTTTACTGATTATATCGGCAAATTTAAACGTCAGATTAAGCTAATATAAGTGCAGATATGCTACTCACGCCTATTTATACTCAATGCTAAGCTTTTGGAAATGTATCAACGTTAACTGTTCATTCTCATACGTTGCCTGTTTGAAGCTAAACTACACAGGAGTCGCCCAGTAATGTTGATCAGTAACACCAGTATTTTAGAACATGACGTAGTTTGTTGTAGTAGTTGTACCAATGTGTCAAACAGCTGGCAAACATGTGTTTACAAAAGAGGTTCTGGACTTTGTTCCAAGTTCACGTCTCTGTGAGTGAAACAGAATTGAACCCGTTCTGTTCGTTCTCCTTGATTATTGAATCCTGGACGAATCATTGGACTAACGTCTCGTCAGTTTACAAGAACAGGCCCTTCTCGGCACTACAACAGAATCGCTAATGCACATTCTCTCCCTCTCCCTCTCTCCATCTCCCTCTCTTTACCTCTTTCTCCCTCTCTCGCTCCCCCCTCTCTCTGTCTCTCTCTCTCTCTCTGTCCCTCTCTCTCTCTTTCTGTCCCTCTCTCTCTCTTTCTGTCCCTCTCTCTCTCTCTGTCCCCCTCTCCCTCCCTCCCTCTCTCCCTCCCTCTCTCCCTCTCTGTCTCCCTCTCTCCCTCTCTGTCTCCCTCTCTCCCTCGTCTCCGTCTCTCTCTCCAGTTTCAAGTTGCCGCAGTTTGCCTGAACTCCAGAAGCAGTCTCAAACCAGTCCAGTCTGACCCAAGCCACCCCTCTATCTGTAGTGGGTCATAAACCCGCTGTTTCCTCTCCTCCACCGGGGTCGGCATGTCTGCGGCCGGCCTGGCCCACCTGGCTAGGCGTGGCCCCCAGGGCCCGCTCCGAGGCCTGCTCCAGCTGGTCCTGCCCCTTCACACCCCGGACCCTCCTCTCCTCCGCCCCCTCCACGTCCCTTCTTCCCCGCGGCTCAGCAACACTCGCTTCGACCCCGACAGCAGCGGCCATCCCACCACCTGGGACTCCTTCGGGATCTGGGACAACCGCATCGACGAGCCCATCCTGCTGCCTCCCAGCATCCGCTACGGGAAGCCCATTCCCAAGGTTAGCCTGTCCAAGGTGGGCTGCTGCTCCCTGATTGGCCAGCGCAGAGAGAACGAGGATCGCTTCCAGGTGTCGCAGATGACCGACAACATCCTGTACTTCGCCGTGTTCGACGGCCACGGTGGACCACAAGCAGCCGACTTCTGTGACAAGTACATGGAGAACTACATCAAGTAAGCCTTTTGTAGTCTTGGCTGGTGTAGGGAGCTTCTGGGATTTGTAGTCCTAAAGTGCAGGGGAGTTTATGATTGTGTGAATGATGGTGGTCTGTGATGTGCAGACAGGATGGAGGCCGTCTGTGGTGACCTGTACTGGTTCAGTTCTGGGACTGAGTTGTTGTCTGAGGTTTAGATTCAAAGGTTACCTGACAGATTCATCGTTCGTTTGTAATGATGACTCTCTGGTGACTGATGTGTTCGCTTCCAGAGATCTTGTGGCAGAAGAGGCTAACCTGGAGGTGGTTTTAACCAAGGCATTCCTGGAGCTGGACAAAGCCCTGGCTAGACACCTCCACTTCTCCCCTGACGGTACGTCTTACACACTCACAGGGAGGGACTTGGTATGGACACTGCTTTGCTTGAGTTGTTCCAGCTAGCATGTGGACAGCAGCTAGACAAGGGGATTGGGAGGTGTGAACCGACTGCAAATTTAAAACTGAAAGTGAAGGAAAGTTTTCGTCCTCATTGTTTATTTTGGGTCTCCTGAGAAAGGCTATAATGGGTAGCATGCGGACAAGCTCAGTATTAACACATAGTGTAAGCACAGTTATAGACACAGTATAAGCACAGTTATAGACACAGTATAAGCACAGTTATAGACACAGTATAAGCACAGTTATAGACACAGTATAAGCAGTTTTAGACACAGTATAAGCACAGTTTTAGACACAGTATAAGCACAGTTATAGACACAGTGTAAGCACAGTTATAGACACAGTATAAGCACAGTTATAGACACAGTGTAAGCACAGTTTTAGACACAGTATAAGCACAGTTTTAGACACAGTATAAGCACAGTTTTAGACACAGTATAAGCACAGTTATAGACACAGTATAAGCACAGTTTTAGACACAGTAAATGTACAGTTATAGACACAGTATAAGCACAGTTATAGACACAGTATAAGCACAGTATTAACACTAGTATAAGCACAGTTTTAGACACAGTTCTGTCTTCCTCTGTCTGTCTCTAAGGGATCTGTCATATTCCCTTTGAAAGGTCACTGAGGTTTGTGCAGAAACCTTTTTTATCTAATCCAGAAAGAAAGTTTACGCTAGCTCAGGTTTACGCTAGCTCAGGTTTACGCTAGCTCAGGTTTACGCTAGCTCAGGTTTACGCTAGCTCAGGTTTACGCTAGGTGAGGTTCACGCTAGGTGAGGCTAGCTGGCTAACACACAGATGTCTTATTGATGTGTGGCCGCATATCGGTCACACACTGTGAATTGCCCCAATGTGTGTGTATGTGTGTGTATTGTCCATGACAGCAACAGACCCAGCCTTGCGCTGGACACACAACCTCCAGCCCCTTTGTGGAAGGAGAGAGGTGGCTAGATTAGAATAAGCACAGTTATAGACACAGTATAAGCACAGTATTAACACTAGTATAAGCACAGTTTTAGACACAGTATAAGCACAGTTTTAGACACAGTATAAGCACAGTTATAGACACAGTATAAGCACAGTATTAACACTAGTATAAGCACAGTTATAGACACAGTTCTGTCTTCCTCTGTCTGTCTCTAAGGGATCTGTCATATTCCCTTTGAAAGGTCACTGAGGTTTGTGCAGAAACCTCTTTTATCTAATCCAGAAAGAAAGTTTACGCTAGCTCAAGTTTACGCTAGCTCAGGTTTACGCTAGCTCAGGTTTACGCTAGCTCAGGTTTACGCTAGCTCAGGTTTACGCTAGCTCAGGTTTACGCTAGGTGAGGTTCACGCTAGGTGAGGCTAGCTGGCTAACACACAGATGTCTTATTGATGTGTGGCCGCATATCGGTCACACACTGTGAATTGCCCCAATGTGTGTGTATGTGTGTGTATTGTCCATGACAGCAACAGACCCAGCCTTGCGCTGGACACACAACCTCCAGCCCCTTTGTGGAAGGAGAGAGGTGGCTAGATTAGAAGAGAGGACGACGGAGTCCTAACCCCTAGTCTGGATTTCTGGAAGGTTCCTCATCTTACTCTTTCAGTCTCTCTCTTTCTCTCACTCTGTCAATTTCTCTCTATCTTTCTCTCACTCTGTCGATTTCTCTCTCTCCCCCATTCCTTTTTTCCCCTTCAAATTGTTGACAAACAACTATGTTCTACTACTTCATATGTCATTCTCGATTTATGTGAACACCTTCATACCGTAGGTATATTTATACACACTCTATTTTTATTCATACACACCCCATTTTTACTCATACACACCTTAATAATATTCATACATGTACTATGGAGATGTGAGGAAGCTGTTTTGTGAAAATACCCTTTAGAGTTCTGCTGTTGGCTGAGAAACGTTCTTGAAAGTTATTCTCAGATGATTTCTTCAGCAGATCTTAGTAACATGCTGGGTTTCCTGGTAACTGCCAGCTCACTCATGTGTCGATGAGAAAATGCAGAGTTTTGGTTTCAACACTGACCTGTGAGGTGGGCCTTTCAATAACACCAAGACCCCGTAAGATCAAAGATCCTCGGCCATTTTGGACCAGAGGCCTCCCAGGGTCATTTTTTCTGTCTCAAGATCTCAGATGTCAAAGATGGTCTTTAGGGTCAAAGGTCACTGTGGCTTTCACTCAAAGCTGTCTTTCTGCCCACATCCATTTTCTCCCCACAGCAGCCTGGCTTGCATGTCACTTATCTGCTCATTATGATGTGTGTGTGTGCGTGCGTGCGTGCGTAGACGTGTGTGCTTGTGTGCAGACGTGTGTGTGTGTGCAGACGTGTGTGTGAGTGTGTGTGTTCAGTACTAGTGAAAGTGCGTCTGTGAGACTGTATCACCAGCCAGGACAAGCTGTAGTTTGTTTCCTGTGTCCTACAGGCCGTCAGTCCAACATTGTCTCTCCTTTGGTGTTTCAGCGTCCGTGCTGTCGGCGGGCTCCACGGCAACAGTGGCGTTGCTACGGGACGGTATAGAGCTGGTGGTGGGCAGCGTGGGAGACAGCAGAGCTATGCTGTGCCGTAAGGGCAAGGCCCTGAAACTGACCGTGGACCACACCCCAGAGAGGAAGGACGAGAAGGAGAGGTAGAGCAACGTTGTGCTGTTGGAACTCTGCTGTTTCAGCCCTTTTGTATGTAATGTGGTGTTGTGTCTGCTGTAACACCTCCTCCTCCTCCACCCTGCTGTAACACCTCCTCCTCCACCCTGCTGTAACACACCTCCTCCTCCTCCACCCAGCTGTAAAACCTCCTCCTCCACCCTGCTGTAACACACCTCCTCCTCCACCCTGCTATAATTCCTCCTCCATCCTGCTGTAACACTCCTCCTCCACCCTGCTGTAACACCGCCTGTTTCTCCTCAGGATCAGACAGAGTGGGGGGTTTGTGAGCTGGAACAGCCTGGGCCAGCCACACGTAAACGGCCGTCTTGCCATGACGCGCAGCATCGGAGACTTTGACCTTAAGACCACCGGGGTTATCGCTGAACCTGAGACCAGGAGAACCACGGTGAGGGGGCGGGGTCGCTGAAGTGATGTCACTCTGTGTCTGGGCCTGAGTCATGTGACAGCCTGATGCAGAATTCATATTTCCCTCTTCTGTGGTTGAAATGTGCTTCAGAATTCAGTATTTGTATCATAATTTTATTCAATTTGAACTCCATCCTGATAAAAAAATTTCCCCCGTTTTCACTTTCTCTTAGCTAAACCATGTTCACGACTCGTTCCTGGCTCTGACTACTGATGGCATTAACTTCATCATGAACAGCCAAGAGATCTGTGATGTCATCAATCAGTGCCACGACCCCAAGGAGGCTGCCCAAAGGATATCAGACCAGGTACGGGACTTCCTGTCTGGTCAAGTCCTGTTGGGTCACTTCCTCTGGATGTACTTGATCATTCTGGGAACCATAACAGCCTGTTATTCATGTGTAAATTAGCTAAACTCACTTCTCAAGTGTGTATTCAGTCCACTCAAGCCAGTGAATCGCTAGATTTTCGTTTGTGTAGGCGTGAGAAGAGAGGAGGAGTGCAAAAGAGATGGAATGAGTGAGACGGATGAGGGTGGAGGAGGAAGAAGATGAGATAGGGAGAGAGAGCTGGGAGAGAGTAGGAGGGAGTAAAGAGGTAGAAAGAAAAGACGAGAGAAGGGATGGATGAGGTAGCGGTGGTGTTGTGTAAGCTGGCGGACCTGCAGAGGACAGAGAGGAGGAGAGGGGGGAGAACGCGGGTAGGGCGGTTGTAACTGGTCAGCGAGTGAGGTGGAGTTGGTGTAACGTTGGGTAAGCAGAATGTGTAAGAGATGGGAAGCTGTGGGGTAGCGTTGGATGGGGGTAGTATGAGTAGGAGATTTGTTCTGTTGTATAGCTTGCGTAGCAGGCGGTATGTAGTGGTAGGTGAAGATGTAGCCGGATCGAGGACTTGGAGGAAGAGGGATATGTAGCGAGAGGGTTTGGAGCTTGCAGAGTGTTGAGTTTGAGAACAGGTTTGGCTATATAACTGTTACAGATTGGAATCTGTTGCACATGTACAGTGACACATGTTTTCCATTATGATTTAAATGAAGATGATATCCCTGTCTCCTGTTCCAGGCCCTGCAGTATGGCTCAGAGGACAACAGCACCATCATCGTGGTCCCGTTTGGGGCCTGGGGCCGACAGAAGACCTCTGATGCCAGCTTCTCCTTTAGCCGGAACTTTGTCTCCAGCGGACGCTGGGCCTAGTGGGGGAGGGGAAGGGAGGGAGGCTAGAGGGGGGAGGAAGCAGAGGCTAGGAGGGAGTGGGGAGGAGGCAGTGGGGAGGGAGTGAGGCAGTGGGGGGAAATAACGGGAGGAGGCTAGAGAGATGGTACGAGGAAGGAAGGAGGCTAGGTAGGGTGGAGGCTGGGGAGGGAGGGAGGCTAGGAGGTGTAGGAGGAGGATGAGGAGGAGGGATGAGGAGGAGGGTTAAGGTGGGGAAGGAGGGAGGGAGCTGAGCACTTGGGGAGGAGGCGTAGGAGGAGGATGGGGGGAGAAGAAGCACCAGGAAGATGCAAGCCGGGAAACTGGGGGCGGAAATGGGGTGGTGGTATGACAGGATTGCAGAGTGCAATATAGTCTCAAAGTTAGAGATCGCCCTCTTCTGGACAACATGTTAACAGCTCCCCCCCTCACCCATACCTGTACTGACCCCTCACTTATGCTATTGAACAAAACAGCGGGAATAGGAGGCTGGTACAGAGGAATGTTTCATTCAAAGAAAGGCACTTTGTTTCCCGTCTGTATGTCCTGTAAGGTACTGTGAACACGAAGGATGATGATCATGGCCATACATACCTGGATCCTTAGGTGATGATGATCATACCTGGATCCTGAGGTGATGAGATCATACCTGCATCCTCAGGTGATGAGATCATACCTGGATCCTTAGGTGATGACGATCATACCTGGATCCTGAGGTGTGTTGGGCAGGTGTGTCATAGAAGGGGCTTGTAATCAACAATGCAGTCTGTATCTCCAAACAGCATACTCTGTCAAGGTATATCACTGTACCTATGTCCTTCTGGACTTCATTGTAATTGGACATTTTAATGGTGCTTTTTACGTTTTGTCCTTTATTTTTGAACCGTGTTTAATCCACGAGTGGGAGGTTAGTTAACTGGTCGTTAGAATTGATGCACTTGTAAGTGTTGAGTTCAGGATGATGGACTTGGAGTTACGATGGCGGAAACGGCAGGCGATTTGCTTTGAAGTTTTATTAAACACGAGAAGAAGAATGATTAACTGTGGGCTCGCTCAGTCAAATAGACGTCAACTATCAATGGCATCGCAGAGACATCGCACTAATTTGGTTATATGAACAACGACTCGACAAAATCAATACGTCAGTCCAAAGTTGTGGGATTTGAGTGAGATATAAAATGTTTCGTTGGATCCATGTCGTTATTTACTGCCGCTTAATGTAAGACGGGGTCCCGCGCTGTTGCACAAGCGGTAACGATATGGTATATTTTGTATAACGGATATTGTACCAATTCTAGTGTGGTACAATTTGTTACGTGGTACAAGTTTAGTGTTTGAGCAACTTGTTAAAATTCGTCCAAAAGGGACATTATCCAATAGCATTCCAGTTGGATTAAATTTATAGATCGGTAACACGGTATCCTACAATGACAGCGTTTGTCAGGAATCCCGTCCTTGTTCGCCACAGCCTACTAGAACAAATGTCTCCAAATGAACAAGACGAGTACAAAGTGACCTTGACAGGTGTCCGAGTATATTAGGGGAACATAATACGGTTATTGAAATGTTAGAAATTGATATAATTATTTTGTAAACATGTCTAAACTTGTACATATAATTATGTATTTTTTCAAATGGATGGATTCCTAAACTGTTGGCTATTGTTTGTGTTATACTGTTTTTCAGCTATTTGTAATATTAAACGGCAATCTTGTATAAGATCCCATGTCATGTTGAAGGCTTCAGGCCTGTTGGGATCTGTAAGAGTAGGAAGCAGTAACACTGTACTCTACTAGCTGATACAGATGGGCTCAGTTCAGGTGTGATTCGAACTGAAACCGGGATTCATATTGGGTTACACCTGGTAGATTCGACGGAAAAACTCGTTTTTCCCATAAGTCATCAAAAACTCTTTTAAATGTGAATGTCTGTTGAAATTCCGTCAACTCGTCCTGCGACTGGCTCAGTGGAAGCCATTTCTTCATCTTACGCGTTGAATCAACATCGATACCCTATTCTCTTTGGCTTTAAATGTCTGCTTTCGATTTCTAACAGAATATCATATGTTAAATATCGGCTACTGTTGACGTGGATAATTATTATCCAGGAATGTATTTATCCTGCATTGTGTTTGAGCCACGGCCCATAAAGTGTTTAAATCGTTTCCATTTGTGTGTTATGATGATTTTTCGTTGTTCCAAAACGTTTGAATCCTGTGTAACTTTAATTTCCCGTTAGGCTTCCTGTTATAATGCTGCTTAAAGTCGAACTTATTATTCAGTTGGCCAGCGTCCTCAGTCTCATGCCGGTGTCGTAGCACCGTCATCAACAGAGTGAACTAACAGTCATGGATCATTAAACGTACATTATTGTGAAGGATGATTTGGGTTCGACACGGCTGGTTTCTGTTGTAGCTGATAAGTCAGTTAGACGCAGTCGTTTGGCGTCAGGTCTTCAAGCCTACAAACTGATACGAGCACTTTGTGTTCATTCACTTCGGTCGGTTGTATAACTCTTCTAAATAATAAAAACTAGTCTGACAGTAAAATCAGTATTATATTTTGTGCGTGTTTTTTTTTATAAACATGTGATGCATTTCTTAGCGTGTTCGCTGAGCGAGACATAGCTGACGATATGGTTGATTATCACTCAGTTTCATCCGCATTCAGGCACGCGCTAATCGTTAAAGACCAAAGACGGACGGAGACGATTGTGACAACGATGTTCCGGTACCGGTTTTGCTGGTGTTCGGCAGGTCAGCGAGTGTCATCGAGAAGGTATGTTTCACGCGCTCTCCGCAGGGTGTTAGATGAGATTTAGAGACAGCTGCTCATATGTTGCAAACGGGTGATCAGTAACATTTCACTTTCGCAACCATATTATATATTTCCTTCTTAAGTGCTGTTCTGCTTAATGTTAATATAACCCCACTGCATGTTATGTAAAGGAAAAGACATGCTGAGTTTTCTCCCATTTCAAATGAACAACACAGCATTCGAGTTCAAATGTGTAATGCGTCGCCTGTCCACTAGATGGCATTGTAGAAACGAGATGAGGCCTCTTTCTAAGAAAATTTCGATCCTAGATGATCTGACAATGCGTGATCTATTATCTAGACGCTTTATGCACACGTCTTTTGTGTATTTTGCTCTGAAGTAGCCTACCGACCCACAAGTGACCCTTGCCTACAGTCCAATTCGGTAATCTGAGGTAAACACATATTTAGTGGTTCAATTGAATTAAAATCAATATCTAGCTTATATAGTGTTCCAAATAATATTGCGTTACACACTACGTGTTGTAAAACAGGCCAATGTATTTTAATTTTTGAAGTATGAGAATTGGACAGTAGATTTTTTTCCACATTATATAAAGAGCTGTTATTCACGTGAGGCGTGTTCTGCTCTGGAGTGTATCTGAGTTCACTTTATTTGGGCGGGAACATCGACTCACGTTGTGTAAACTCGACCTGGTTGACACGCAAAGCGGGTATTCAGGCATACCAAGAACACATCAATCCGTTTGACACTCTTGCATTTTACACGTCTATTTGATAAGGTGCTTCTCTACACAACTTGGTTTTGAAATATGTCAAAGCCTGAACTTAGAATTCATATTTCAATCTCGACATGTGAAGGTTTTGGATAATACTTTTGAGTCTACAGCAGTTGTTTTTATTCAATTTACATTCAATCTTCATTACAGATTTGTAGAAGCATTTAGCCGGTAGATAAATCTATACATAAGATTTGGTAACAGTGCTGTAAAAGTAATTACTCTTGTATTCACAAACCTTTTTACTTGCATTATACCATCTAAGTTTCTTTAACAAGATTCGCATTTCTTAATTATAAGATATTCACAGCTTCTGTAGATGTTACATAGTTCAACCACAAATGAGCAGTGTACAGTCTTGTACAATAAACTTTCAAAAGTGACACTATCACCGCATCTGAACAGAAACTAAACTTTTGTCAAAGTGTATTCGCCTGCGTATACAACATACGGTGTTGCCTTTTAATATCGTCATCGTCTGTCGTGCGTTCGGTGACGAAGTGATCAAGATATTTTACTGTCGCACAAACAGTAAGACTTTTATTGGACAACTGAAAAACGTTATTATTTTATACTTGTATCCTCTTCATTTCTGCAGATCATAACCACACTCATATCAGGATTATATTATACAGAATATCACGTTCAAGACCATAATTACAACACAAAGTTAAAAGCAGTTAAAGACCAGCACTGCTATGACTGACCACCACAAAATCCTCTGCATGCATAATATGATTCACTTGAATATTTCCAATCATGCAAACAGTTTTACAGACATTCAAACATTAACATAGATCATCCATGTAGAGACTAAACAGAATTGGGGACAAAATGTCTCCTTGTCTCATGACATTACTAAACCCAAAAGGGGCAGTATTTGGTGACTTATACTTGAGCTCAGGCCCTTGTCTGGGTCTACCTGCTATAACCCATCATTCAAAAACTTCAGCCTGATATTCAGCTACATATCTACTCCAGTCAGGCCTAATTTAATTCATTACACACTTTGATTTAACAAATATCTCATTACAACCAAGCAGGGCATTAACTATATCGTTAAGCAGACAACCCTTTAATGCTTGACATATTACAGTTGACATCACTACACATTATTGCATCCCTGGTAAATAAGTATTACTTCTGTATTTACATAGTAGACCAAAAAGTCCTCCTTTGGAAGTGCTGACCAATCAATGATTTTACTTTCATTATTAGACATTTTTAGACTACATGAAACTCAACATTGATCACTGCAGATGCAGGTATGTGATCAGTGTTTACTTGATCATATAAGATCAATCTTCAACATGTTATGAAGATCCGGTGATCAAGTTTGTGTGTTACAACATGATGTTTCGCTGAACTGCCTTGGAAGTTAATCAAGTCACTCCTGGTGTTAAAACTAGGCAGCTGGCCAACACATCCTAGAAAGCTCTAAGGACACTTGACTTGTCAAACCAGCACGTGTAAACAAACACACGCCGGGATCGCTCCCTAACCCACATACACTCCTCGCACGCCACAAAAGCACTGGCTCATGAACGCACTCTACCTCACGCAAACAAACTCACTCATTCAATTGCATGACACATTTATTGAATCTTGCCGTCTCACTCTTGCAAGTACGCACACACACGCGCACACACACACACACAAACAGGAACACACACACACACACAGACACACACACAAACAGGGACACACACACGCACGCGCGCACACACACACACACAGACACACACACACACACACAAACAGGGACACACACACAAACAGGGACACACACACTGCAGATTCCTCAACTGCCATCTGGTATTGAAACCAGTAATTGTCATGCTTCACATAGCTGCTCTCCAGGGAGTGTTTGGTTGTATAGAGAACTCATGAGCACAACAGCAGTCCAGGATGAAAGGTTCAAATTTAAAGGGTTTTTTAATGACAGGTCACAAGCTGTTCTGCTTGACAGAGTGGACAGACAGGCAGACTGGCTGGACAGGCAGACTGGCTGGACAGGCAGACTGGCTGGCTGGCTGGACAGGCAGGCAGACCAGACAGACAGGCAGGCGGACAGACAGGCAGGCAGACCAGACAGACAGGCAGATTGAAAGATGGCACTACTGGAGATAATTTGGGGAACTTTGATCTAAAAAGCGAAACTTCAAGATAAGAATTCACCAGGAATCCTTTTCGATGCTGACAATTAAAGTTTAATATTTGCCAAGAATAAATTATTTCTCTGTCTTCAGTCGTGTTGACATCGCATCGCTGTGTCTCATCCACAACATGCTTTTAAGAAACCTTTCAAAACTTTTTTTCTCACACACAGTGAAAGGAGATGGGAAGATAAAGGAGATCAGAGAAGCCTTAAGTACATTAAAACAGACAGGAGCACATTAGAGTCCTATTAAGTATTCATCAATTATGATAACTTTTGTAGGGATATATTTTTTTTGTTTATGTATTTTTTGTTTTGTTGTTTAACCTTTTTTTATCCTTTCAATAAAAACCCCAAACCTTTTTTAATGTCAGTACGACACAATTTTAACGTTTTATCGTACAAGTTTTTTTTAACGTTTCACAACCTTTTTTTATTCAAATAAATATTTTACGTTTTTTACACGCACAGATCTGAATTGAGTAGCATTCCTCATCAAGTATTCATCAATGATACAAAAGTTTTTCGGAAATATGTTTTCAAACTTTCAGTCTTTTTGTTGAAAATATTAATAGAATAGAGAAAATCAAAGCAGACAACAGAAGTGCTCATCAATCATGCAAACTCGCAAGCTTTTTGGGGGAAATATTCTTTTTGTAGCCTGCCTTGTTCCATGGTAACTTCCTAGATTAGCTAAATTTGTTTTGCGTGATAGCCAGGAAATGAAAATAGGCACGCAATTACCAGAGATAATATTGATCATGCCACCAAATACAGATCAAAACTAATGAACATTATCAAAAGTATTTAAAGGATTAAACGTAAGGAGCCTGTCTTGAAAATGTAAAGAGAACGTTCAAAATACGAGTCCAAATTATAAGGCTTAAATGTGAAGTTGTAAATAGTGAAGTAAGATATGGATACCGGAGGGATCAGTTTAAGAAACAACGCTTTTATACTTGGTTAGTTTGCATCTGTGCAAGCCTGGTCAACTCGGTAAACTTGCTTTGTGGTTCATGCTGGCGGTCCGACCGCCCAACCTTCTGGGTTGATGTGAAGCTGAGATGACTCGCTGATGAACGGCAGGTGTAGAACAGGTGGACTGAAGAGTGGATCAGCCTGGAGCCACGCCCATCACAGGCAAACGGACCTGGAGCCACGCCCATCGCAGGCAAACGGACCTGTAGCCACGCCCATCACAGACAAGCGGGCCTGCAGCCACGCCCATCGCAGGCAAGCGGGCCTGGAGCCACGCCCATCGCAGGCAAATGGGCCTGGAGCCACGCCCATCGCGACGGGGAAGCGAGCGTGTAAACGCGGGCGATGCTGCGATGATCACGCTCAGATAGCTGTAGTAATGCGGTCTAACACGTTGGCCCAGTGTCTCTCGATTGACAGCTTATCTATAACAGAGCGCATTTTTTCATAATCATTTTTTGTGATCTTAATTATGGTCGTCCGTGTGTAAAGTAGAACGGTATTTCCTTTATCACCCCTCTCACGCATTAAACATTCCCACATGTTTATACTTAGAATAACCCTTAATAGAAATTAATATAATGCCAAGATTTGACCGAAAACCTGCCCTTCTATACATTACTTGAGCATTGCATGTAGGCAACATTAACAGTCCAAAAGGCTAAATTAACAAATGGGTGTACGTTTCTTCTTCAACCAAAAAGGATAACAAACGCAACTTTATCCAACGTCGAGGTTGAACAATGTCGCGGCACATCAAGCCTTGAATAATTTGATGACATCCTTCTTTTGGTCCGATCCCACGGAGTCAGTGTTGGAACCGCTCCAGTGACCTGAGAAGCTATAAATTCATTGGCCCACATAGAAATCTCACAAACACGTGCGGGTGGCAGGAGAGACGAGTGCCGTAAACATACGTTTGTGAGGTGAGTAGACTATTGTAGCCTTGATTACTGATATTTATTTTATTTTATTTACCACAGAATTACATCGGTGTTGGGACGCTGGGCAGTTGATTGCATGAAGTGACTTTCCTCGAGTGAATAGTTATAATGAAATCTTTCTCACTCGATCCATGAGACTTCAGTGGTCATCTTGTCTCCGAAGTCCTTTCGCGGGGTTGTGGAGTGCGTTCAATCGATCTTGGATGTTCTTGCGAGTTTCTTTACCCCCTGGCTTGTGTATGTTTAACTGAACGTATACATCAATTCTTTATTTAACATGAATCATAGAATGTGGAAGCTGTAATCAAGAACGCTTCGCGGTGCGTTAATGCGAAACGTTTTCACATTTGAAATGGGATGAGATATTCATCATCTTTTCATTGTCAACTCGTTAAGTAAGGTTTTCATGGTGCAGGATAAATTCATAGATAGGCATTTATGTCTTGAAAGGAAGACCATTTTCCCGTTCATTTCAATACTCATTTAAATTCTAAAGGATTTTTTTTTAATCTACGAAAATCAACGCGCAAGGTATGTTTCCCCTCCTCTTTCATGTTATTATGTCTAAATGCTACCTTGGGATTGGCTCGCTGTATACGCTGGTCATTTTTCAGTTACTCCCACTCTTGGTGAATGTGTGTTAGGATTACTCACATCTTTCGAATGGAGTGAAGCCGTCTGTGCTGACGCGTGCAGCGGCAAACGGCTAACACCGGCTCGGTTCATGCTCACACTTTATTAGACCCTGTAGTAAGTCTGAGTAGACCTATTCCCTTGTAGTAGCTCTAACTCTTTCCTAGGAGCAAAATAACATCTCCCGTTTCTTCCTCAGTTTCCATCTCTTTCTCTCCCTCTCTCTCTGTTGCGATCTCTCCTTCTTACTCTTGCTTTCATCCTCACACACATTTTTACACATTGCATGTGAAAGCGTTCAGCTGGTCAAGATCTGGTTGGAAAGGAATAAATTTCATGAGCTCTGAATATGGACTGAGTTATAACAATGTGGCTTTCATCTCTCTCTCCTCTTTGGAATAGACTCATTTCAACATCTGTATGAATGACAAATCTAGCTATAATCTTCCTTCAAATTCTGTATGAATGCATCAAATATGTCTCCTTCAACATTTCAAAGAATTGCTACCATTCCTATGAATAACCTTCAACATTCTATAAGAATGACATTCTAGAATAACTCCTTCAACATTCTGTATGAATGACATTCTAGAAAATCCTCTTCAATATCCTGGAAGAGTACATAGTAATGACTTTCTTTACAATTTCATTAAAATACATTTATGTTTTCAATACTTAGTTTCTGTTCCAGAAAGTTTCCATTAACATCAGAATTGTGTCATCTGATCTGAGAAAGGGGAAATCTTTCTGCAGGAGGATGGAACGATCCAATCACATCAACATCGCGATGACTGATGATCCGACCACCAATGGGATGCCAAAGTCAACAGAGATCTTTACTGTGGACCAATCACGGCAGCCCAAGGGTGCGGTCGTCAGTTTCCATGACATCCGGTACAAGGTGGTGGTGAAGTCTGGGACCCTCTGTCAGAGGAAGGTGACTCCACGAGAGATACTGGTGGACCTGAAGTACGTACACACGCACGCACGCACACACGCGCTCGCACGCACACACACACACGCACACACACACAGGACAGTGTGTTGCATGACTGTCCATTGGCGTGATCGTGAATGAGGCATAATGGAAACTGTTTTAATGTGCTACATCGATGCAGTCTGTCTACGTCTGATACTTAGGAGTCTCCTACAGACTTTGACTCCCTTAATGATATTTGCTCATGATGATACAGATTCTGTATTCCACATGTTGGGCCCTTCCTCCTCCGCAACGCTAGTTTTTAAGACAGAGGATGATCTTTGAAAGAAATGTTTTGGATAGAGGAAAGCCAGAGAGATGGAGTCCAGGGGAGAGAGTGTGTCTGTATCAAAGATGAATCACAGACTGTATGTTCTGCCATTCTCCGTAAACTGGCATCCAGTAAAAAGGTTTGTCAAACATTTGTAATAATCCCTGGACAAACTAAACCTGCATAAATACTCAAACGAACGAGCGGAACGACAAGGTCTCAGTGAAGTGTCCTAACCCTTGGCGTCCAGACGCTGTAGATGTAGCTGTAGCTGTAGATGTAACTGTAACTGTAACTGTAACTGTAGCTGTAGCTGTATCTGTAGCTGTAGCTGTAACTGTATCTGTATCTGTAGCTGTAACTGTAGCTGTAGCTGTAGCTGTAGCTGTAGCTGTAGATGTAGCTGTATCTGTAGCTGTAGCTGTATCTGTAGATGTATCTGTATCTGTAACTGTAGCTGTAACTGTAACTGTAGCTGTAGCTGTAGCTGTAGCTGTAGATGTAGCTGTATCTGTAGCTATAGCTGTAGCCGTAGCCGTAGCCGTAGCCGTATCTGTAGCTGTAGATGTATCTGTAGCTGTAGCTGTAGCTGTAGCTGTATCTGTAACTGTAGCTGTAGCTGTAGCTGTAACTGTAGCTGTAACTGTAGCTGTAACTGTAACTGTAGCTGTAACTGTAACTGTAACTGTAGCTGTAGCTGTAGCTGTAACTGTAGCTGTAACTCAAACGAACAACGCTGTAGATGAACTCAGAACAGTAAAACACTTGTTACATTGTAACTCCTGCGTCGTTGGAGTGTTTGATCTCTGAATTCCACCAATCAGACGGTGGAACCTTTGGTGGCCACGATAAAGATTGAAAGAATTGCAACTATCAGAATAGCATCAAACAGCTCCCCCCCCCCCTCTTAATTAAACGAGTGTTTAACAGACTTGACATGTTCCAGGGAGACATGGCACCATTTCAACCATACCCACCCCTGCTCTGAACCAGTGTTAATTATATGATATTAAGCATGGATTCTTGCATATAATCTCTTCGATACAGCAGACTGCCAGAGAAACGAATTAAATAACCTTACGAGACAGAGAGGCTAAGCTGGGATGTTTTTACCCTTTTAGATACTTTTTTAGAGACCTTTTGATTCCATCGTGTAACTGGTCCTTTGTACCAATACAATTATCCAACCTAGAATATTTTCACCATCTGTACGTGAAGCCCAGCCGTGTTTAGAAACCTCCTAAGTGCTGTTGTTCGTGCTCATGTCCTGAGCTGTCAGGTGTAAGTATGTGTAATGACTCATAGCCTTATTTCAATCAGAGATGAGATCATCTCAATTAGATATTAGAGTCTCAATTAGCTAAACAACTGGTACGCATGATAATGCCTCAATAGCTAATGTTCACAAAGCACTTCCAACCTCCGCCTTGATAAACCTGCATTTCTAATCACTTACTGTCATGCATGTGTTTGAATAACATGATGTGTAACCTGTCAGTGTTGAACCTTAGTGTCTGCAGACCTGCTGGTTGGCAGGAAAGCACGTCTGACGTTCTTGTTATAAAACACTTCAGACTCTGTGTTTCAGTGGGATGATGAAACCTGGTCTGAACGCTATTCTGGGGCCAACTGGCAGTGGGAAGTCATCGTAAGTGTGCGCGATCGATCTAGAACCCCTTGATCAGGCTGTTCTAGAACACTGGGATCAGACTGTTCTAGAATCCCTGGATCAGACTGTTCTAGAACACTTGGATCAGACTGTTCTAGAATCCCTGGATCAGACTGTTCTAGAACACCTGGACCAGGCTTCTAGTCACATTGCCCTAAACCTGTTGGAATGTTGGACCATCTGTCATTTAAGGATTAGTACTGGAGTCCTGATAGTAAGTGTTCTTCATCCTAGCGTTCTTCTATTGTTTAGGTTCCTCGATGTTCTAGCAGCGCGTAAGGACCCTTCAGGTCTTTCAGGAGAAGTTCTGATCAACGGGGCACCCCAACCCCCCAACTACAAGTGTCTCTCTGGCTATGTGGTCCAGGTACTGAGGAAACTTCAACTCCTATAGCCCTGACCCCTGACCCCAGCCCTGTCACCCCACCCTGACCCCAGCCCTGACCCCTGACCCCAGCCCTGACCCCTGACCCCATCCCTGTCACCCCACCCTGACCCCAGTCCTGATCCCTGACACCAGCCATGACCCCTGACCCCAGCCCTGTCACCCCACCCCAGTCCTGACCCCTGCCCTGACCCCAGCCCTGACCTCTGACCCCTACCCTGCCTGCAGGACGATGTGGTGATGGGCACACTGACTGTGAGAGAGAACCTGCGCTTCTCTGCTGAGCTGCGGCTTCCCAGCAGCGTGAGGAGAGAGGAGAAGGAGTCCAGAGTCAACCACCTGCTGAAGGAGCTGGGACTGGCCAAGGTGGCTGATGCTAAGGTGAGGGGGCGTGGCCAAGGTGGCTGATGCTAAGGTGAGGGGGCGTGGCCAAGGTGGCTGATGCTAAGGTGAGGGGGGTGGCCAAGGTGAGGTGGCTGAGGCTAAGGTGAGGGGCGTGGCCAAGGTGGCTGATGCTAGGGTGAGGGGGCGTGGCCAAGGTGGACAACTGAGTGGATAGATGGAGCTGTGATAGGAACAGCAACAGATCTCCTTTGCTCTCCTCCTCTCCTCTCTCCTCCTCTCCTCTCTCATCCTCTTCTCTCTCATCCTCCACTGCCCTCTCCTCTCTCCTCCTCCACTGTCCTCTCCTCCTCTACTGCCCTCTCCTCTCTCATCCTCTCCTCTCTCCTCCTCTCCTCTCTCCTCCTCTCCTCTCTCATCCTCTCCTCTCTCCTCTTCCACTGCCCTCTCCTCTCTCCTCCTCCCCTCTCTCCTCCTCTCCTCTCTCCTCCTCTCCTCTCTCTTCTTCTACTGCCCTCTCCTCTACTGCCCTCTCCTCTCCCCTCTTCTACTGCACTATCCTCTCTCCTCCTCCACTGCCCTCTCCTCTCTCCTCCCCTCGTGTACCCTCTTCTCCCTTCCCCTTCTCTCCCCTCTTCTCTCCTCTACACTCTCCTCCCATCTCCCCTCCTCTCCTCTCCCCTCCAGGTGGGGACCCAGTTGATCAGGGGGATCTCAGGGGGGGAGAGGAAGAGGACCAACATCGGTATGGAGCTGATCATGGACCCGTCCGTGCTGTTCCTGGACGAGCCCACCACTGGTCTGGACGCCAGCACTGCCAGCTCTGTCCTGCTGCTGCTGAAGAGGTGGGGGATGTAGTCTTTCAGGGCGGGAGAGCTCATGATTGTAGTCTTCTTCAGTGCTGTCACCTGCTGCTCAAAAGGGCAGGTTTAGGGTGCTAGCATCTTAGCATGTGAATTGCTAGCGTCCTAGCATGTGAGCTGCTAGCATCCTAGCATGTGAACTGCTAGCGTCCTAGCATGTGAACTGCTAGCGTCCTAGCATGTGAGCTGCTAGCGTCCTAGCTTGTGAGCTGCTAGCATCCTAGCATGTGAACTGCTAGCGTCCTAGCATGTGAGCTGCTAGCATCCTAGCATGTGAGCTACTAGCATCCTAGCATGTGAACTGCTAGCATCCTAGCATGTAGCTGAGTCTTAGCTGATCCTAGGCGAATGTGGCTGCGTGATCCTAGCTATGGTGAGGCTACGCATCGGGTGTAGTGCTGTGTGTTGTGTGGGGCCTAGGGATGTGAGCTATGCTAGCGCGATTCGTCTTGTATCATGGTGCAGTGCTGTAGCTGTCCGTCGTGCATGGATGCAGTCGTTCCTGTATCATGTGAGCTGCTAGCATCCAGCATGTGAGTACTAGCATGCCTGAGCATGAACTCGACTACATCCCTGAATGATTCTCCTGGTGGATCTTCGTGAGCGTGGATCTTTCCTTCCTTTTTCTGCTCTCTCTCCATCCTCACTTCCTTCCTCTCTCCCTTAATTTCCATGGCCTTTATCTGGTATATATGTGCGTTAGTCAGTATGGTTTTAAAAAGCACATACTCACCCGTTCCTCCTCCCGTCCTCCCTTTCTTCCTTCTTCCGCCCTCCCTTTCCTTCGCTCCTTCCTATCCTTCCTTCCTTCCTTCCTTCCTCCCTCCCTCCCTCCCTCCCTTCCTTCCTTCCTTCCTTCCTCCCTTCCTCCTAAAGGGAGGTTTCTAGTAATGTAAGGTAGTGCAGCATTTCATACTGCTTCATCATCATTGGCGCACAAACATACCATCGGTCTCCTTGGATTGGCTGCTTCCTCCTTTAGAATGGCCATTCAGGGGCGCACCATCATCATGTCCATCCACCAACCACGTTACTCCATCTACCGGCTATTTGACACCCTCACCCTATTGGTCAGCGGGAAGATGGTGTACCATGGACCAGGAAAGGACGCTCTTGATTACTTTGCTGACATTGGTAACTTTTATTCCCCTCTCTGTCTCTCTCTCTCTCTCTCTCTCTCTCTCTCTCTCTCTCTCTCTCTCTCCCTCTCTCTCTCT
>BROE01000012.1:17075294-17128890 GCA_036571765.1 Plecoglossus altivelis | reverse complement strand
CTCCTCTCCTCTTCCTCTCCTCCTCCTCTCCCTCCTCCTCTTCCTCTCCACCTCCTCTCCCTCCTCCTCCTCTCCTCCCTCTCTTCCTCCTCTCCTCTTCCTCTCCACCTCCTCTCCCTCTCTCCTCCACCTCCTCTCCCTCCTCCTCTCCTCTCCCTCCTCCTCTCCTACCTGTGCAGAACTCAACCTGGATGAGCTGCTGAGCTCCAGACAACGTATCGAGGAGCACCTGGTGGAGCAGTACCGCATCAGTGAGTCTCGTCGGGACACTCTAGCCCAGCTGGAGCTGCTGGTCCTGGGAAGAGGATGCAGCGTGAAGCCTAAGACCAGGACCATCACCTACAACTCCTCCTTCTTCCACCAACTGCACTGGGTCCTGAAGAGAACCTTCAAGAACCTGCTGCTGAACCCACAGACCTCCGTGGCACAGGTGGGGCGGAGGTGGTGCATGCTTGGGGACACACACACACACTGAACACACACACACTGAACACACACACACACACTGAACGCACTGACACACACACACATACACACGCACTGAACGCACTGAACACACACACACTGAACACACTGCTTAGTCTTAAAGAGCATCTAATTCCTTTGTGTTCAGGGTTAAACCCTTCAAATGTGTTGAACCAATATAACCTCTAACACCTTCCAACCCCCCGCACCACACACACACACAGCCGCCAGCTAAGCATTAAGGAGGGGAGGAGGAGGAGGGAGGAGGAGGAGAGGGGAGGAGGAGGAGGAGGAGGGGAGGAGGGCGCATGGCTGATAACCTTATGACAAGACTTAGCTCTCAGGGTCCCCCCACCCCACCTCCCACACAACACACAGTCCACACCCAAGCAACTCACTTCAATTGCCTCCTCTCCCTCTCTCTCTCATCTCTCCTCTCTTCCCTCTCTCTCTCTCTCTCTCTTCTCCTCTTTTTCCTGCCATTCTTCGCTCTCTGTCTCCTCTATCTCTCTCTCTCTCTCTTCTCTTTGCTCCTCTCTCTCTCTCTCTCTACTCTCTCTTCTCCTCTTTTTCTGGGGCCTATCTCCCTTCGCTCTCTGGTCTCTCTCTCTCTCTCTCTCTCTTTGCCCCTCTCTCTCTCTCTCTCTCTCTCTCTCTCCCTCTTTTTCTGCCTATCTCCTTCGCTCTCTGTCTCTCTCTCTCTCTCTCTCTCTTCTTCGTCTTTGCCTCTCTCCCTCTCTCTCTATCTCTCTCTATCCTCTCTCTCCTCTCTCCCTCTTTTGCCTCTCTCTTTCTCTCTCTCTCTATTTGCCATCTCTCTTCTTCTCTCTCTCTCTCTCCCTCCCTTCTGCTCTCTCTTTCCTTGGCTCTCTTCTTCTCTCTCTCTCTTCTCCTCTTTGCTCTCTCTCTCTCTCCTCTCTCTCCTCCTCTCTTGGCCTCTCTCTCTCTCTCTCTCTATCTCTAAATCTATTCTCCTCTCTCTTTGCCTCTCTCTCCTCTCTCTCTATTCTCTCTCTCTCTCTCTCTCTCTCACTTCTCTCTTTGCTCTCCTCTCCTCTCTCATCTCTATCTCTCTCTCTCTCCGTACCTCCCCCATCTCTCTCTCTATCTCTATCTTCCCCGCTCCTGAAGATCCCTTATCTCTGTGACCCGGGTTTTTCTGGGCAGGTGTTGGTGAGAAAAGGGGGGTTAGGGAAGGGGGGCCAATCCAGAGAATCATTCACTTTAAAGAGCTGTTACTAGCAAGCTATCCTTCTGACCCGGATGAATGGAGCCCTGACCCTTTAGCTGGCTTTGCTTCTGGCTGTGTGTGCTGACCAGACCACCGCACTCTAAGCGCAGTTGGCCCCCCTGGCTATTCATATCTGTTTCTGGATGATCCGGCTAGGCCCAAACCTGAAAGGGACGAACAGGCCGGACATACGCACGGTGGTCACAATGTAGAGAGCCCATGTCAACAGGGAAACGCTTGAGGGAGGGAGAGAGGGAGGGGAGGGGGGGGTGGAGGGTTGTGGAAGGTGGGGGCAGGGTGTGTGGAGGGGCAGGGGTGTGAAACAAGGCTCAACCTTATTAGCCTACTCCTTCACCCTGGGAACTGTGCTGGTGCTGTTCAGCTCTGTCAGAATCTGTAAACCATCAGGATTAAACCTCCAGCCTGCCTCTCCTTTACTCTCTCTCTGCTCTCTCTCTCTCTGTCTGTCTATCTCTCTGCGTCTGTCTCTCTCTCTCTGTCTCTCTCTGCGTCTGTCTCTCTCTCTGCTTTCTCTGTCACTCTCTCTCTGTGTCTCTCTCTCTACTCTCTCTCTGTCTATCTCTCTCTCTGTCTCTCTCTGCGTCCGTCTCTCTCTCTGCTTTCTCTGTCACTCTCTCTCTGTGTGTCTCTCTCTGTCTATCTCTCTCTCTGTCTCTCTCTGTCTATCTCTCTCTCTCTGTCTCTCTCTGCGTCTGTGTCTCTCTCTCTCTCTCTCTGTGTCTCTCTCTCTCTGTCTGTCTCTTTGTCGATGTTTGTGTGTCTCTCTCAGCCTACCTCTATGTCTGTGTCTCTCTGTGTGTCTCTCTTACTGTCTCTCTCTAACTCTCTGTCTCTGTTTCTCTCTGTCTCTCTCTATCTCTCTTTGTTTCTCTGTGTCTCTCTGTGTCTCTCTGTTTCTCTCTCTCTCTCTCTTTCTCTGTCTCTCTGTCAGTCCCTCTCTCCCTGAGAGCTCCTCAGTCTCCAGCGAGGCCACAGAGAGATTAGTTTACATTAAAGTGAAATCTTGAGAGCTTTGATCAGAACGCTGTCATGTGATGGAAGTTTCCAAGCAGTGGGGGTGTCATGTTGTCCAACAGTGCAGTACTTCCTGTAGTTCTTCACACTTCCTGTAGTTCTTCACATTTCCTGTAGTTCTCCACACTTCCTGTAGTTCTCCATACTTCTTGTAGTTCTCCACACTTCCTGTAGTTCAAGTTCAAATTAGATTGTTAAAAATGACCTCATGACCCCATCGCTGATTTTATCTTTCCATCAGTCGTTTTACTTATAAACTTCTGAAGCTGGTCAAGTCAAGTGGATTATTCCGACAGAACAGGTGAAGCTAATGTGAGATGGACAAAAACGGGTTTGATATAATATCCATCTGTGTTTCTCAGCTGGGCATCACTATAGTCATGGCTCTCATTGTGGGCGCCATCTTCTTTGGGGTCCAGAACGACCAGACCGGCATTCAGAACAGGTGAGCATCAACGTGACCCATCAGCCACCATGATTGTTTATTAAATGTAGCGCCATAATGTCTTCTTCGTGATGTTCCTGTGGGGAAACTGGTTTGCATCGCGATCACAAGGTGGTTTGTTCCACGCCTAACGTCTGAACACGAGACATGCTCACGCCAAGAACATGGTGAAGGAAGGAGAGGGAGAGGAGAAGAAGGAGAGAGGAGAGGAAGGAGAGAGAGGAGAGGAAGGAGAGAGTAGGAAGGAGAGAGGAGAGAAAGGAGATAGGAGAGGAAGGAGAGAGGAGGGGAAGGATAGAGGAGAGGAAAGGAAGGAGAGAGAGTAGGAAGGAGAGAGGAGAGGATAGAGAGAGGAGGAGAAGGAGAGAGAGGAGAGGAATGAGAGAGGAGAGGAAAGAAAGAGAGGAGAGGAGAAAGAGGAGAAGAGAAGAGATAGTGAGAGGAGGAAGGAGCAAGGGGAAAAAAGAGACAGAGAGAAAGTGTCAGGCTGTGTGTGTTTGTGTGTGAGAGTGACAGCAGGACTGACAGTGTGTCTTCCTCAGGATGGGAGTGTTGTTCTTCATCGCCACTAACCAGTGCTTTGGGACTCTGTCTGCTGCTGAGCTGTTCATCACCGAAAGGAAACTGTTTATGTAGGTGACTCACTCACGTTCCAATCACTGTTCTCCCATTGACCTCCAATCAACGCTGTGTTCTCTCTAAGCCCCTAACCTTAACCAATAGTAAGACAATCCCACAAACAAACGCACCGGCTGATTGGTCGTTTTTTTGACCTGTAGTCATGAGTACATCAGTGGATACTACCGCGTGTCGGTCTACTTCCTGTCTAAGATCTTGTCTGACATCATCACCCTGCGCACCATCCCCGGCATAGTCTTCAGCTCCATCATCTACTTCATGATTGGTGAGCTGAGTCACCTGACCCCTGTCACATAATCCGGTATAAGACTGTATAGAAGAATCAGAGTTGAAAAGTACATTTCAGATGGTTGATTTAGTTGTGTGTGTGTGTGTGTGTGTGTGTGTGTCGTCAGGGCTGCAAAAAACTGCTGCATCCTTCTTCATCTTCGCGTTCACGATCGTCATGGTAGCAATCACAGCCACTTCCATGACGATGGCCATCTCAGCCGACCAGAGTGTGGTTGCCGTGGCAAACATCTTCATGACCATCAGCTTTGTCTTCATGATGGTGAGGTCATCATCATGCCTGGGTTAAATATGTCAATAGTTTATTTATTACAGTTATTATTATTATTATTATTATTATTAACTCTCTAGGGCTGCAACTAACGATTATTTTGATAATCGATTCATCTGTCGATTATTTTTACGATTAATCGATGAATCGAAACGAAATCCTTTTTCCAACCTTTTATTCAAAAACAGAACTTTGTTTTTATTGATTCGATGTTGCATCCCTATAACTCACTCACTAGGGAAGACAGACAGCTGATCAACAACAACAGTTCATTCTCCCAGAGAGGGAAGTCTTTACTTACTGCAGACAAACATTTACAAGTTTTCTACGTTAACTCATTCAGCTGACGCTTCTGTAAAGGGGTGTTCAAATAAAGTCATATAGAGTACTGTAGGAGATGAAGGATGAGTTCTAACTGTGTTCACCTGTTGTGTAGCTAAACAGGATCATTGTGTAGCTGTTGTGTATCTAAACAGGATAATGAGCTGTTGTTGTGTTTAGATATTCTCCGGGCTGCTGGTTAACCTGACCAGCATTATGGATTGGCTGTCCTGGCTGAAGTACTTCAGTATCCCTCGCTATGGGCTCACTGTAAGCACACACTCTCTCTCACACACACACACACACACTCTCTCTCACACACACACACACGCACACTCACACACAAACACACACACTCACACACACACTCTCATACACACACACTCTCACACACACACACTCTCACACACTCTTACACACACTCACACACACATACTCTTACGCACACACTCTCACACACATACTCTTACACACACACAGTTGTGAACTGATTGTGTGTCTGCCCGGTCATTATCTGCAGGCGCTGGAGATCAATGAGTTTGTGGGTTTGCGCTTCTGTGACCAGCCGTCTTCCCTGAACAAGACTGTTCCTGGGGCGTCCAACTGCACCACGAGCACACCTGGAATCACGTGAGTCCTGCTGGCCCCCACGGTCACCACAGTCACGGTGTGTGTGTGTGTACGTGTGTGTGTGTGTACGTGTGTCTGTGTGTTGGTGTACGTGTGTGTACGTGTGTGTGTGTGTGTGTACGTGTGTGTACGTGTGTGTGTGTACGTGTGTGTGTACGTGTGTGTACGTGTGTGTACGTGTGTGTGTATGTGTGTGTGTGTACGTGTGTGTACGTGTGTGTGTGTACGTGTGTGTGTGTACAGCTTCAGTAGATAAAACCCGCAGAACTGTGATCGTCATTCCCTTCTGCTGAGCTTCGTCAGAATCAGATCAGATCAGAATCAAGACTGTAACAGCACATGTTTAGCATGCAGGGCAGGAGGTATGAGGACCGAGGTTGGTCCTCACACTGCTGCAGAATAGTGGAGAACAGTCTGCAGATCAATGCAGAACAGTCTGCAGAACAGTCAGGACAGTCTGCAGAACAGTGTAGAACAGTCTGCAGAACAGTCTGCAGATCAATGCAGAACAGTCTGCAGAACAGTCAGGACAGTCAGGACAGTCTGCAGAACAGTGTAGAACAGTCTGCAGAACAGTGCAGAACAGTCAGGACAGTCTGCAGAACAGTGTAGAACAGTCTGCAGAACAGTCTCGCTACAACACAGCATGACCAGACCAGCTTCAAGGTTTACAGCAGCACTTTCTTCACATGGAGCGACACTTTAGCGCCATCTAGTGAGCAGGATGCAGGCTGCAGGCTGCAGGCTGCAGGCTGCAGGCTGCAGGCTGCAATCACATCCTTCAATCATCTGATTCTGAACCAGGAAACACTGGTATTGATATGATTGTAGTTGTTGTTGTTGCACTTCTTGGTAAAAACTGTTCCTTGGCTCCGTATCTGCTGAAGGGTGGAACAGTCTTTCTGCTCAATTATCCAGTTTCACTGGACAGTTTATCGAGGGTTAATAGGACTGAAGGGTGGGTTGCCAGGTTTGTTCTCTACGGCTGTAGTGACTCACATGTTGAGCTGCTATGGATGGAGGGACAGATGATGGCTAGACACAGACCTGGCAACCCATCCCTCTCTGACTCACCTGTTGATGGGCCGTGTGCTTGCAGGTGCACAGGTGAGCAGCACCTGCAGTACCTGGGGATTGACTACACCAACTGGGATCTCTGGAAGAACCATGTTGCCATGGCAATCATGACTATCCTCTTCCTCCTCATCGCTTATCTGAAACTGCGCTTCATCAAGAAGTTCACCTGAGGTCACCTCAGTTTATCTAAAAGGTTCACGTTGACAAGTTCCCCTGATAGTTTCCAACGTTCCAATGCTAGTAGGTTACTTCATAGTTCATTAGCATGCTAGTAGGTTACTTCATTAGCATGCTAGTAGGTTACTTCATTAGCATGCTAGTAGGTTACTTCATTAGCATGCTAGTAGGTTACTATATAGTTCATTAGCATGCTAGTAGGTTACTATATAGTTCATTAGCATGCTAGTAGGTTACTTCATTAGCATGCTAGTAGGTTACTTTATACTTCATTAGCATGCTAGTGGGTTACTTCATTAGCATGCTAGTAGGTTACTTCATACTTCATTAGCATACCAGTAGGTTACTACATACTTCATTAGCATGCTAGTAGATTACTTCATTAGCATGCTAGTCGGTTACTACATACTTCATTAGCATGCTAGTAGATTACTTCATTAGCATGCTAGTCGGTTACTACATACTTCATTAGCATGCTAGCAGGTTTCTACATACTTCATTAGCATGCTAGTAGGTTACTTCATTAGCATGCTAGCAGGTTTCTACATACTTCATTAGCATACTTCAGATGGTAATATACTTCCTCTTTAACTTTGAGAAATGTTCAAGAAATGCTGGTCTGATCTCAGAGCAGCAGAATCCTTCATCAGAAGTGAGTGTTCTTCTGTTTGTTGTTTATTTATAAGTCACTGAGGTTTCTTATTATAAAGGTTATTTTAAGTCGCCTTACTTTTGAAGAGTTACTTAGATTGTAGTTTTAGCGAGGATTTAATTCATATTTGCACATATTTTCTGATTACACAAAAGTTGAGTTCAATGATTCCATTGAATTACTGATAGTTTAAGAACATAATTATTGTTACTGATTTGAGTGAATTTTTGATGATTTTGTATAACGTTCTGTTCCTGACAAACCTTTTTATAAACCTTTTCAGTTCGTTTTGTAAAGTGTCTCATCATTGTATTTCGTGACCCAGTCTTGTTGACACTCATACTTAAATGAGAGTTTGTGTTTCTAAGGTCAAAAACGAGTCCATGTTTGGCTTTTACTCTTCACTTTCAGGGAAAATTTTACGTTTCTAATCATCTTCAATTCCAAACATTACAGATAAAAATATACATTGATGTCCTCAGCGTTACATAACTCACTATGAACATCAACTGAAAAGGCCTTTGGTTGGCAACTGTCACAAGACATAAATACACACATGGATGTCAAGTTTCTATATGACCAATATGATGTTATTGTATGTTATGATTTCATGTTAGTTATAAACATCATGCTGGACTCACATAAGAAACACTCAGACTCTGGAAGATTCAAGACATCAACACACAAAGCACTTCCTGGTTGTGACATGAGACATTTTAATTGGTCGTCCACATCAGGGCTAAATATCTACTACAGGCTCCAGTGAGGTACAAACAGCACAGAAAATCTAAAAACCATAAACACATGAGTTTCTCATGAAGACAAGATGCACTCCAAATCGAAGTTTGTTTCAAGTTACAATATGTATCATATACATCCATAAACTAAACTTGTAAATGATTACAAAGTGAAACAGAATATGGGAAAGAATGATGCAGGATATGGTGTATCTTATGATACTACAATAAAACAAGTATAAAAACACAAGACCATTTTGTGTCTGATGCTAAAAGGTGTCTTGACAGACATGCTGTGTCACCTGCACAGGTAAACACAGCTGGTGATGCTACTATGTGCTCTTAGAATATAAACCATGGAATAGCCCTTAAAGGCTTCAAGCCCCTGTCACATGATCAAGTCCCTGTCACGTGATCAAGCCCCTGTCACATGATCAAGCCCCTGTCACGTGATCAAGCTCCTGTCACATGATCAAGCCCCTGTCATGTGATCAAGCTCCTGTCACGTGATCAAGCCCCTGTCACGTGATCAAGCCCCTGTCACATGATCAAGCCCCTGTCACATGATCAAGCCCCTGTCACGTGATCAAGCCCCTGTCACATGATCAAGCCCCTGTCACATGATCAAGCCCCTGTCACATGATCAAGCTCCTGTCACATGAGTGAATACTTTGTTTTTGACATCCTTCATCTTGGCAAAATCCTTCGTTGTGTTAAGTTTCTCCTAAAAGAGATTTATTTTCTTCACAAAGTTCCTGTTTGATCTCACACACTGTGCATTAGGGTGGATAAACCCATATTATAAAAGCTTATAAAAGGTTATTAACATTTATCTTCTTGATGCTACGCCTTAATATTTACCTTGAAATAGTTGTAGTGCAACTGACTGTGTGAAAAACACAGTTCTAGTGCACCTGATTGTGTCGATTTTTTTGTTGAAATACCAAATCATCCTGAATCTGAGCTGAAACAGTCCAAGCATTTGATTTATACCCAAATAAGCTATAAAATCCCTCAAAACTTCTGGATGAACATTTAGACTCATATTTAAAATAATTGGTTGACTTGATTCATAAACAACATCATCTTAAGACTTGAATCGGTTAGACAACACAATCTCCCCTCCATGTGTGACAGTCGAACATCTCTTGTTGTCATCGTTTCACACATGGCCACTCCCATTTCCTCCAGACTCCGGCCCGTCATTGGACAGGGAGGAGGAGGGGCGGGCACTGCGTGGGCGGGCCTGGGCCCCTGGGCCAATGGGAGTGGGTGGCTGGTGGTGGCTGACCTGTGAGACTGTGTCATCAGACTCCCAGCGTTCTAACTCCTCCCTCACCAGCCTCTCCATCTGCTCCCTGTGAGCTTCCGTATCCCTGCCCATCCTCTCATCCTGTGGAGGGGAGGAGAGAGGAGGGGAGGAGAGGGGAGGGGAGGAGAGAGGGCGGGTAGGAGAGAGGAGGGGGAGGAGAGAGGAGGGGAGGAGAGGAGAGGGGCGGAGAGAGGGCGGGTAGGAGAGAGGAGGGGGAGGAGAGGGGAAGGGAGGAGAGAGGAGGGGGAGGAGAGGAGAGGGGAAGGGAAGGGAGGAGAGAGAGGGGGAGGAGAGGGCAAAGGGAGGAGAGGGGTAGGTAAGGAGAGGGATGGGGGGAGGGGAAATGGGAGGAGAGGGAAGGGAGGAGAGAGGGTGGGTAGGAGAGAGGATGGGGGAGGAGAGGGGAAGGGAGGACAGGGCGGGTAGGAGAGAGGAGCACAAGGCAGGGGTGAAGGGAGGAGAAGGGAAGGGAGGGAGAGGAGAATAATGGGGAGGAGAAGAGGAGGGGGGAGGGTAGGGAGAGGAGGGAGGGGAGGGGGAAGGGGAGAGATGGAGGGGAATGATTTAATGGGAAGAGGTGGAGGGGGGGCGTGACCGTTGGGAGGTGAGACTGGGGATGAGAGGGGGGGAGGAGAGGGGAGGGGATTGCATAAAGAGAACTGCTGGTTTTGTGAAGTTCTCCTGACGCTGTAAAGACTGGTATGTGTGTGTGTGTGTGTATATATGTGTGTGTGTGTGTGTGTGTATATATGTGTGTGTGTGTGTGTATATATGTGTGTGTGTGTGTATATATATGTGTGGTGTGTGGTGTGTGTATATAATGTGTGTGTGTTGTGTGTGTGTAATCTATATGTGTGTGTGTGTGTGTGTGTGTGTGTATATATGTGTTGTGTGTGTGTGTGTGTGTATATATATGTGTGTGTGTGTGTGTATATATGTGTGTGTGTGTGTGTATATATGTGTGTGTGTGTCACCTCCATGACTCCGTCCAGCAGTTTCCCCAGCACGTCTCTCCTCCTCAGCTTGGCTCTCTCCATGGCCTCCAGCTTCACCATCACAGCATCCATCTTGGACACGATGCTGCCAATTGAGTGCTCCATGCGCTCCACCCTCCTGACCAGCCTGTTACAAGCAGTTACACCACAGTTACACCACAGTTAAACACAGTTACACCACAGTTAAACACAGTTACACCCTCCTGACCAGCCTGTTACACGCAGTTACAACACAGTTACACCACAGTTACACACTCATGACCAGCCCGTTACACGCAGTTACACCACAGTTACACCACAGTTACACCACAGTTACAACACAGTTACACCACAGTTACACCACAGTTACACCACAGTTAAACACAGTACTATAGTATACTATACAGTACTGATATAGAGTATAGTATAGTACATAGTATAGTATATATATACAGTACGTAATATAGGTAATGAACGAAGATAGATACAGTACGCTATATAGAGTAATACTTTTACACCACAGTTACACACTCCTGACCAGCCCGTTACACGCAGTTACACCACAGTTACACCACAGTTACACCACAGTTAAACACAGTTACACCACAGTTACACCACAGTTACACCAGAGTTAAACACAGTTACACCACAGTTACACCACAGTTAAACACAGTACTATAGTATACTATACAGTACTATAGTATACTATACAGTACTGTATATGACTATTTTATTGTATTTTTATATTTTGACATACACTTGGAACTCATCGTAGGACACGCCCCCTGAGCTGCTGCCACGGCGACGGGAGCTATGGCCACTGTCCTCGTCATCATCCTCCTCAGAGTCGTCCTGGCAACGGGGGAAGCTCCGCCCACTGGTTGCCCGGGGCAACGAGCTGCGTTCCAGATCCAAGTCCTCCTGACAGAGACACACTAAATACCTGAGTGTGTGTGTTTGTGTGTGTCTGTGTGTGTTTGTGTGTGTATGTATGTGTGTGTTTGTGTGTGTGTGTGTGCACATGTGTGTGTGTGTGTGTGCGTGTGTATGTGTGTGTGCATGAGTGTGTGCACTGTATGTATGTGTGTGTGTATGTGTGTGTGGGTGTGTGTGTGTACTGTATGTATTTGTGTGTGTGTGTATGTGTGTGTGCATGTGTGTGTACTGTATGTGTGTGTGTATGTGTGTGTGTGTGTGTGCGTGTGTGTACGTGTGTGTACTGTATGTGTGTATTTGTGTGTGTGCTGTATGTGTGTGTGTGTGTGTGTATGTACTGTATGTGTATGTATGTGTGTGTATGTACTGTATGTGTGTGTGTGCATGTGTGTGTGCGTGTATGTACTGTATGTGTGAGTGTGTGTGTGTGTGTGTGAAAGTGTGTGTGTGTGTGTGTATGTGTGTGTGTGTGTGTGTGTGTATGTGTGAGAGTGTGTGTGTGTGTGTATCTCTCACCCTCTCCTTCTCCAGGTCGTCCTTCATCTGCTGTCGTTCCTGCTCAGTGAGCTCCTGATCCTGCTCGTATCTGGAGAACACGGCCTCGATCTCTGCATCCGTGTGTCCCTTCCTGAGGAACACCAGGACATCAGGACTCACTATATGACAACCATCAGGACTCACTATATGACAGCGATCAGGCCTCACTATATGGCAACCATCAGGACTCACTATATGACAACCATCAGGACTCACTATATGGCAACCATCAGGACTCACTATATGGCAACCATCAGGCCTCACTATATGGCAACCATCAGGACTCAGCCCATAACCACGAGGACACAGAGCCACAGTACATGGTCTCTAACTCGTCAGCATCTTTAAGGTATCATTGACATATTTTCTGTGTATGAAACATGATTCTGAATGAAGGCCAGTGTTGTGGTTACCCCCGGAGGTCCTGTCTGAGCTGGTCCAGGTGCAGTTTGGCGCTGTGTTGGCGGAGGCTGTGGGAGATGTTGTCCACTGTGGTCTTCTTCAGACCCAGCTTCATCAGAGCCCTGTCGCAGCCCTGAGGGAGAGAACATTCCAACCAGCTGTTGCTAGTACCTGAAGATTTACGTTTAACCCAACCAGCTGTTGCTAGTCCCTGAAGATTTACGTTTAACCCAACCAGCTGTTGCTAGTACCTGAAGATTTACGTTTAACCCAAACAAAAAGGTTGAATTCATACCGTAAGTCCTGCTTATGGTTTTGACATCGTTACCCTAACGTAACGTACGTGACAACCCTAACGTAACGTACGTGACAACCCTAATGTAACGTACGTGACAACACTAATGTAACGTACGTGACAACCCAAATGTACGTACGTGACAACACTAACGTAACGTACGTGACAACACTAATGTAACGTACGTGACAACACTAATGTAACGTACGTGACAACCCTAATGTACGTACGTGACAACACTAATGTAACGTACGTGACAACACTAATGTAACGTACGTGACAACACTAATGTAACGTACGTGACAACCCTAATGTACGTACGTGACAACACTAATGTACGTACGTGACAACCCTAATGTAACGTACGTGACAACCCTAATGTACGTACGTGACAACACTAATGTAACGTACGTGACAACACTAATGTAACGTACGTGACAACCCTAATGTAACGTACGTGATAACACTAATGTAACGTACGTGATAACATTAATGTAACGTACGTGATAACATTAATGTAACGTACGTGATAACATTAATGTAACGTACGTGATAACATTAATGTAACGTACGTGATAACATTAATGTAACGTACGTGATAACATTAATGTAACGTACGTGATAACATTAATGTAACGTACGTGATAACACTAATGTAACGTACGTGATAACATTAATGTAACGTACGTGATAACATTAATGTAACGTACGTGACAACACTAACGTAACGTACGTGACAACACTAATGTAACGTACGTGACAACCCTAATGTAACGTACGTGACAACCCTAATGTAACGTACGTGACAACACTAATGTAACGTACGTGACAACACTAATGTAACGTACGTGACAACCCTAATGTACTGTACGTGACAACACTAATGTAACGTACGTGACAACACTAACGTAACGTACGTGACAACACTAATGTAACGTACGTGACAACACTAATGTAACGTACGTGACAACACTAATGTAACGTACGTGACAACCCTAATGTACTGTACGTGACAACACTAATGTAACGTACGTGACAACCCTAATGTAACGTACGTGACAACACTAATGTAACGTACGTGACAACCCTAATGTAACGTACGTGACAACACTAATGTAACGTACGTGACAACACTAATGTTACGTACGTGACAACACTAATGTAACGTACGTGACAACCCTAATGTAACGTACGTGACAACCCTAATGTACGTACGTGACAACACTAATGTAACGTACGTGACAACACTAATGTAACGTACGTGATAACATTAATGTAACGTACGTGATAACATTAATGTAACGTACGTGATAACATTAATGTAACGTACGTGATAACATTAATGTAACGTACGTGATAACATTAATGTAACGTACGTGATAACATTAATGTAACGTACGTGACAACACTAACGTAACGTACGTGACAACACTAATGTAACGTACGTGACAACGCTAATGTACGTACGTGACAACGCTAATGTACGTACGTGACAACGCTAATGTACGTACGTGACAACGCTAATGTACGTACGTGACAACGCTAATGTAACGTACGTGACAACACTAATGTAACGTAAGTGACAACACTAATGTAACGTAAGTGACAACACTAATGTAACGTAAGTGACAACACTAATGTAACGTAAGTGACAACACTAATGTAACGTAAGTGACAACACTAATGTAACGTAAGTGACAACACTAATGTAACGTAAGTGACAACACTAATGTAACGTAAGTGACAACACTAATGTAACGTAAGTGACAACACTAATGTAACGTACGTGACAACACTAACGTAACGTACGTGACAACACTAATGTAACGTACGTGACAACACTAATGTAACGTACATGACAACCCTAATGTAACGTACGTGACAACACTAACGTAACGTACGTGACAACCCTAATGTAACGTACGTGACAACCCTAATGTAACGTACGTGACAACACTAATGTAACGTACGTGACAACACTAATGTAACGTACGTGATAACATTAATGTAACGTACGTGACAACACTAATGTAACGTACGTGATAACATTAATGTAACGTACGTGACAACCCCAATGTAACGTACGTGACAACACTAATGTAACGTACGTGACAACACTAATGTACGTACGTGACAACCCTAATGTAACGTACGTGACAACCCTAATGTAACGTACGTGACAACACTAATGTAACGTACGTGACAACCCTAATGTAACGTACGTGACAACACTAATGTAACGTACGTGACAACCCTAATGTAACGTACGTGACAACACTAACGTAACGTACGTGACAACACTAATGTAACGTACGTGACAACCCTAATGTAACGTACGTGACAACACTAATGTAACGTACGTGACAACCCTAATGTAACGTACGTGACAACCCTAATGTAACGTACGTGACAACACTAATGTAACGTACGTGACAACACTAATGTACGTACGTGACAACCCTAATGTAACGTACGTGACAACACTAATGTAACGTACGTGACAACCCCAATGTAACGTACGTGACAACACTAATGTAACGTACGTGACAACACTAATGTAACGTACGTGACAACCCTAATGTACTGTACGTGACAACACTAATGTTACGTACGTGACAACCCTAATGTACTGTACGTGACAACACTAATGTTACGTACGTGACAACCCTAATGTACTGTACGTGACAACACTAATGTAACGTACGTGACAACACTAATGTAACGTACGTGACAACACTAACGTAACGTACGTGACAACCCTAATGTAACGTACGTGACAACACTAATGTAACGTACATGACAACACTAACGTAACGTACGTGACAACCCTAATGTAACGTACGTGACAACCCTAATGTACTGTACGTGACAACACTAATGTAACGTACATGACAACACTAACGTAACGTACGTGACAACACTAATGTAACGTACGTGACAACACTAATGTACGTACGTGACAACGCTAATGTACGTACGTGACAACGCTAATGTACGTACGTGACAACGCTAATGTACGTACGTGACAACGCTAATGTACGTACGTGACAACGCTAATGTACGTACGTGACAACACTAATGTACGTACGTGACAACACTAACGTAACGTACGTGACAACACTAATGTAACGTACGTGACAACACTAATGTAACGTACGTGACAACACTAATGTAACGTACGTGACAACACTAATGTAACGTAAGTGACAACACTAATGTAACGTACGTGACAACACTAATGTAACGTACGTGACAACCCTAATGTAACGTACGTGACAACACTAATGTAACGTACGTGACAACCCCAATGTAACGTACGTGACAACCCTAATGTAACGTACGTGACAACACTAATGTAACGTACGTGACAACACTAATGTTACGTACGTGACAACACTAACGTAACGTACGTGACAACCCTAATGTTACGTACGTGACAACCCTAATGTACGTACGTGACAACCCTAATGTAACGTACGTGACAACCCTAATGTAACGTACGTGACAACACTAATGTTACGTACGTGACAACACTAACGTAACGTACGTGACAACACTAATGTAACGTACATGACAACACTAATGTAACGTACACGTTTGTTCAAATTCAAATGGCTGCCACAGTCCTTAATCCCATGCACTGCAACCCTGTGGTATTTCTAGTGTGTCAAGCAGCCAAACGATGAAAGGGATGTGATAATATGAAGTGAGAACCAACCTTTCTGATGAGGTCAGACATGTGATGATATGAAGTGAGAACCAACCTTTCTGATGAGGTCAGACATGTGATGATATGAAGTGAGAACCAACCTTTCTGATGAGGTCGGACATGTGATGATATGAAGTGAGAACCAACCTTTCTGATGAGGTCAGACATGTGATGATATGAAGTGAGAACCTACCTTTCTGATGAGGTCAGACATGTGATGATATGAAGTGAGAACCAACCTTTCTGATGAGGTCAGACATGTGATGATATGAAGTGAGAACCTACCTTTCTGATGAGGTCGGACATGTGATGATATGAAGTGAGAACCAACCTTTCTGATGAGGTCGGACATTTGCATCTCTGGCCTCTGTTGAGCCATGTCTGTCTTCACCTCAGAGTAGCTGTCATTGATGATGGCCAGGAACATGTTCTACAGGAGAACAGCAGAACATGCTTTACAGCAACATAACAGAACATGATATAGAGAAGAACAGCGGAACACATTCTAGAGGAGAACAGCAGAACATGTTTTACATGAGAACATCAGAACACGTTCTAGAGGAGAACAGCAGAACACGTTCTACAGAGAACAGCAGAACATGTTCAAGAGGAGAACATCAGAACATGTTCAAGAGGAGAACAGCAGAACATGATTCACAGGAGAACAGCAGAACACGTTCTAGAGGAGAACAGCAGAACATGTTCTAGAGGAGAACAGCAGAACATGTTTAAGAGGAGAACAGCAGAACATGTTCTAGAGGAGAACAGCAGAACATGTTCAAGAGGAGAACAGCAAGACATGTTTTAGAGGAGAACAGCAGAACATGATTTACAGGAGAACAGCAGAGCATGTTCTAGAGGAGAACAGCAGAACACATTCTAGAGGAGAACAGCAGAACATGTTTTCCGTGACAACATCAGAACACATTCTACAGAGAACAGCAGAACATGTTCTAGAGGAGAACAGCAGAACACATTCTAGAGGAGAACATCAGAACATGTTCAAGAGGAGAACAGCAAGACATGTTTTAGAGGAGAACAGCAGAACACATCCTAGAGGAGAACAGCAAAACATGTTCTAGAGGAAAACAGCAGAACATGTTCAAGAAGAGAACATCAGAACAGGGTTCACGCGGAGCTCTGACCCACCAATGAGGATGAAGAGGATGAAGAACACAAAGGTGATGAAATACACTGGCCCCAACACCGGGCTAACTGCCTCCATCTCCGTCAGTTCCAGATCCCCCAGGATGATTCTGAACTGGGAGAAGCTGAAGACGACAACATCAACTGAAACCTCCAGAAAACGGAGGTAGCAGACGACTGCAACACTGCACTTCCTGAAACAGCTGGTTTACTGGGAGCCGACTCAGCATCACCAACACTTAACGTAAAAGAACATGATAAGTTCAAGTTCAAGCTGTGCTTTATTGTCATTCCGCTACATGCGGGTGCATACAGTGGAACGAAATGTCGTGCCTCACAGAGCCACGGTGCACATAGAGGTACATGCTACAAACAGTACAAGGCACAAGCAACAATCAAGGGGAAATTAAATATAAAATTCCCTATGTAGCATGAAGTAAAGAAGAGATACAAACTAATCAAAGCTGTAACGAATACTTACCGCCGGTTATTATGATATAGGTTATGATATAGGTTATTATGATATAGGTTATGATATAGGTTATTATGATATAGGTTATGATATAGGTTATTATGATATAGGTTATGATATAGGTTATTATGATATAGGTTATGATGAAATAGGTTATGGTGATATAGGTTATGATGATATAGGTTATGATATAGGTTATGATGATATAGGTTATGATGATATAGGTTATGATGATATAGGTTATGATGATATAGGTTATTATGATATAGGTTATGATGATATAGGTTATGATATAGGTTATTATGATATAGGTTATTATGATATAGGTTATGATGAAATAGGTTATGATGATATAGGTTATGATGATATAGGTTATTATGATATAGGTTATGATATAGGTTATTATGATATAGGTTATTATGATATAGGTTATTATGATATAGGTTATGATGATATAGGTTATGATGATATAGGTTATGATATAGGTTATGATGATATAGATTATGATGATATAGGTTATGATGATATAGGTTATGATGATATAGGTTATGATGATATAGAAGCTGACTCACATGCAAGCCTGGAAGGTGCTGAAGTCGTCCAGCTGAGTGCCGAACACTAGGTAGGCCAGCTGAGCGTAGCCGATGAAGATGATGAAGAACATGATGGAGAAGCCCAGAAGATCCCGCGCACAGCGAGACATGGTGTTACACAGCTGGCTCATCGTCCTGTTCAAGTTGATGAACTTAAACAGCTGGGGGGAGAGGGGGAGGGAAGGGAGAGGGAGGAAGGGGGAGGAGAGAGGTTTGGAAGGAAGGGGAGGGGAGAGAGAGGGAGGGAGAGGAGAGGGGAGGGGACGGAGAGAGGTGGGAGGGAGGGGCGAAGGGGGAGGGGAGAGAGACGGATTGGGAGGAGAGAGAGGGAAGGGGAGAGGGAGGGAGGGAGGGAGAGGAGGTATGGAGAGAGTGAGGACCATGGGGGGGGAGAGATAGAGGAGAAGGGAGGGAGAGAGGCTTGGGGAGAGGGCGAGGGGAGAGAGATTGGGAGGGAGGGAAGGAGGGGAGAGAGGGAAGAGCAGAGGAGAGGGGAGAAGTTTAGGGGGATGGGAGAGAGATGGGAGAGGAAGGGGAAGGGAGAGAGGAAGGGAGAGGAGGAGGGAGAAAAGGAGGGAGGGGGGAGAGGGAAAAAGGGAGGGAGACAGAGGGAAAGGGAGAGAGGGGAAGGAGAGAGGGTGGCAGAGAGAGAAGAGGAGAGGGAGTGAGAGAGGGAAGGCACAGAGATGGGATGGAGAGAGCGAGAGGTAAGAGAGTGGGTGGGAGAGAGGGAGGGAGGGAAGAAAGGCATGAGTCTTGAAAATGTTTTCATGTTATACAGAGTCTAAATTATGACTAAATGATATGAGAGGGGCCCTGAGACTGGCACCAGACCTTGACCCAGCAGACGAAGACGAGGATGGCGGCCATGTTGTTGAACTGGACCTGCAGGCTGGCCAGCGGGCCGAAGCAAGGATGACCATCCTGCTCCGCTAGCAGGTGTTTCAGACGGCTGCTGACCATGGAGGTCCTGATGATGTTCATGATGATGGCAGCTATGCTCAGCTGAAAGAGGCAGGAGGGAGACTCAGTCAACCACACTGGCTTCAAGGTTAGATCACTTTATGTACTATACTATCATAGAATAGAATTTAAAATAAATTATTTGAGTTTTTATTTATTTCTATTCATATCTATTTGATATTTCCATCTTTTTTTGGTCTGTAATTATCTTACGTTGGTTTTTCTTCTGAATAAATTCAAGAACGTGTCGCAAGCGAAGGATCTAAACCTGCTTCCTTACGCGGCAGCCATTTTGTGTCTAAACGCACCAGTACGATGAGCACGTCCAGGCAGTTGCACAGGCTCTTGAAGTAGTGCAGACGGTGGATGTTTATCTCCAGTACCTCCTCCACCACGTAGTACAGGGTGAAGAGGCAGAAGGCCAGCTCACACATGCCCACAAAGTAGTCCCAGCCTGACGTGTAGCCAATCAGACGCACCGTCTGGAACTGCCAGGAAGTCAGCACACCGCCTGTGGGGGGAAACTCTGCCAGTAGCCTGTTGAACACACACACACACAAACACACGTACACACACATAAACACACAATACACACACACATAAACATAAACATACACACACACACACATAAACACACATAAACACACACACATAAACACACACACACACACACACACATAAACACACATGGGTTCTACCAGGGGAGATGTTGTTGTTTACCTGGCGATACAGAACAGGTTGATGTTCCCGTTGTAGACGGAGAAGTCTAGGAACACGGCCCTGGTTCCTCTGTCCAACCACACGTTCTCCCTGAGGGAACGCAGCAGCTCAGCGGATCGTTCCCGGCTCCGCCCCAGGTCCTGGTAGTACCCGCCCCCGCCGTAGGTGGACACCTGGCCCCCGGAGCTGCTGCCGTTCAGACGGCTCTCGTCCGTGTAGCGCCACCTAGGGGCCGGAGGACAGTTACACTGATGTTCATCTTTTCTTCATCCAGCACGTAATTTTATCTGAAGAAACATAAACTTAGAGCGCGTAGAATTTACTGCAGAAGATCAAAGGTTAGACTGTCTACAACACAGACCGGAGATGTCCGGATTTAAGAGAGAGAGAGAGGGTCTTTTCCAAATAAAAACCCTCTCTCCCTTCGAAGAGTTCAAAGAGATGAAACGTAGCGCATACGCAGTTCCGTTCTTGGGTCCGAAGGAGGCTTGGTCTTCATTCCCGGGGGTGTAGGCATCGTAACAGTCCTGGAGCTCCTCCTGCAGGTCAGGGTGCACACTGCAGGAGCGATTGTGAACTCTGACTTGTCGCAGCCGAGGAACACCCAGGAGAAGGTTCTCCTGGAAGATTAGACTGTGGTTCTCCAGCAGGGAGCTGTTAGGGTTCCACGAGTCCCAGTACATCCCATCCAGGAAGGGTCCCTCGGTGAACTGTGGGGGGGAATGGAGAGGTGGGTGCAGGGGAGGAATGGGGTAGAGCGAGAGGGCGGAGGAGGGGAGAGGAGGAGGGGTAAGAAACGGAAGGGAGTAACTAACCATGGGATGGGACAGGTAAACAGCAGGCAGCAGCACAGACTGTGAGCTAAACATGTCATCATCTCTGGCTTCAGTCAGAGTTAGTCTGAGGCGTCACCTTCCAGAAGTCCTGCGTGGTGACCAGGGTTCTGTAGGTAGTGGGATCCCCAGGAGAGAGAGGGCTGTCCAGGGTCAGCTGGCTCATCACCCTGGTGTAGTGGTACATGTTGGAGCTCACCGCCCCATAGCTCACTGCAACACAACACACACACACACATACAATACACACACACACACCACACACACACACAACACACACACAACACACACTTATGGGAACACAGCTCTCACTAACAACATATCTGCTCTGTGTGAAACAGATGTAGCCTATTTATGGAAGTAACCCACACACATTCTCTCAGGTCTCTATCAAGTCTCTCTCTCTCTCTCTCTCTCTATCTATCTATCTATCAAGTCTCTCTCTCTCGCTATCAAGTCTCTGTCAAGTCTCTCTCTCTCTGAAATCTATATTTCTCTTTCTCAGGTCTCTCTCTTTCTCTCTCACAATAAGGTCTCTCTAAAGTCTCTCTATCAAGTCTCTCTCTCTCTCTATCAAGTCTCTCTCAAGTCTCTCTCTCTCTCTATCAAGTCTCTCTCTCTCTCTATCAAGTCTCTCTCAAGTCTCTCTCTCTCTCTCTCTCTATCTAGTCTCTCTCAAGTCTCTCTCTCTCTCTATCTAGTCTCTCAAGTCTCTCTCTCTCTCTATCTAGTCTCTCAAGTCTCTCTCTCTCTATCTAGTCTCTCTCAAGTCATGACGAACTTAGCGTGTTTGTCCTCATGTGGACCTTGAGGATGAGTAACATTTGCAGAAGTGGTTCTATCTGGCTGGTGTACTCACAGATGCACAGGGTGATGAGGAACATGACGTAGGTGATCATCTCTCTCAGGACGTTCCTCAGGTACCGCTCGCGGGTGCTGTTGCTAGCCTCCATCAACTGCGTTCCCCACAGAACTACGAGAGGTGAGATTAGGGGGAATATCCCTTTAAAGGCCTCCAGAGAACTACGAGAGGTGAGATTAGGGGGAATATCCCTTTAAAGGCCTCCGAGGGTCAGTCATATTCACAAATTTTATGTGGGTGGGCTTAGACATTTGGACCGTTCAAGATTAATGTTTTGCCAAGAAACAACCGTTTGACACCCACAAAGTCTACGACCCGTATCGTATTTAATATTTATAGCCTATTACTTAGTGACGAAAGTTGTGATCTGTACTAAAATAATGATTGAAGCCGATTTGTAATAAAATAATGAGTAAAACACCAACTTCTTATCTTTTGTAGTATCTGTTTCATACAGGTGCGACGCTCCGGTCTGTCTTGCTGCAGGGCATCTACAGTCGGTGTGGGGTACAACCCCCGGTGCATTCTGGAACTGCTACCGGTACCTCCGTAGCTCCCTAGTCCGCTGCTGCAGCTTGGACTAGAAGTTGCTGATACCGATCTCCTACCTGGGCTAGCCGGAGGCCAGTCCGCCTCCATCATCTCGTCTTCGGGCTCGAACCCTGGGTTATCCCGGCTCCATGCTTGTCTGGAGGGAGGCGATGGCGTGCCAATGACTCCTCCGAGACCCAAGTCTTGATGCTGGATATTTTCCATCTCTATCCCTTCGCTTGTGTCCATTCGGTGAGGCAGAGACGCACCCGTGGCGCTAACGGAGGCCCTGCCCGGTGGGGTTAGCGGTTGCTGTGATTTGACGCGGGGTGAACTCATCGTGTTGGTCCAGTGAGGCAGATCTTAAGAGTCCACTAAATTAGTAAACTAGTCAGAACTCCTCCGGGCCCTGCAGTTGTTATATTCGGCCATCGCACTTCCCACGGAAAATATTACGCACCGTTAAAATATTTGGTGAAAACTATAATTTAATAGGAGTGGGTAAACTTCAAATTCCCACTTTGCTAAAGTCGAATTAAACACCCAGGAAAGTGGTTTATGATGTTATCGATTATATATTGACATAAACTGCGATTGTTAAACTACTATAACAAAATAACAACTCCAGGAGCCTAATCTTATCTGTGTCCAAAAACGATGAGCAGTCTGCGTTAATCTGCTTTAAAGTTAACAAGTTATAGTTTTCAGTCGTTACAAATGAGCAATAGTTTTATATTGACACCGAAACGGACTTTTACAAACCAAATTCCTCGCTCAAGAAAAAGAAACCAAGTATTTTCGTCTTTATCCCACATCAGCCATCTTGTTCTCTACTGTTCCCCCAAATTCTCTCTTTCTCATTTGCTGGAGACTCAGATTACATTACCCATGGCGTCATGACCGCTGGCTGTTTGCATGCGCATCTGGAAAATTCACCACAGTCACATATAGAAAGTTAAATCACCTGTTGTTTCTTTAAGTAAAAGCACTTTATACAAAGGCTAGTTATTTCACACACAGTGGATTAGAAACCTTCAGGTAAACGCGTCCCCCGCTAAAAAAGTTTGGCCAGAGATACAAAGTAGGATACCCGTTTTTGTTCAGATTTATGAAAATGTCGTTATAGGTTACGTTTTTTGAAATGTAACTTGAATTCATAATGTAGATATTCAGTCAAAGATCTGTCATTTCAATATAAACGTCCCTTGACAGACAAGGCTTTTCATTACGTAACCTTGTTAGGGTCCGGTGGGTCCGGTGCTGCTAGGCAACCAGTTCCCCCATCTAAACCCTCCGTCCGGATCCGGTCTGGATGTGGAACTTTAAAAAAAAGCATTTCATTCCAAGTCTGTCGAGTTAATATGCTCCGATAGTTTATGATGAGTAGTCGTCTACAGTCAGGGTATGTGGATCGGATAAAGTAGTGATTTCTGCTTTATTTCTTGTTGTCGTGTTGTCAGTTATACTGCCTACTAGTCCACACGATGTCGCTCTTTGATCGATCTGAATTAGTGTTCCTGTATTACATTGGCAACGATTTATGAAAATATTCATTTCAGATATTCCAAGTTTGTTTGTTAGTTTGTTCAAGATTATTTTTTATTTCATAAAAACCGACAGAACGTAAACACCTGTTAACCAGATATAGACCTTCAGTACACTGTGTGAATGATTTACATTTCTCCAGCTTGTTGTTCAGCGGGTCGTGACCTCCAGGGCCCATCATCCATCGTGTTCTTTAACAAGTCCGTGCAGATCCGCAGTGGTCGCGATCGTACCAGAACCGGGGCGTAAACCGTGGCACACCGACAGCAGACGGTATGCTGTGGCTTGTCTGACAAACAGGTAGCAAAAGTGCACACATCCTTCACTGGAATGTAAGTAGACACTTATGTTTTGAACTCAGGTCAAAGTTCAAGTACTGACTACACTTTTTCACCCAAGTTTTAAAAGTGTGGGCTCTGACATATATACTTCCATAAAAAGTAGAAATTCCTACACCTTTAGTGTCACGCAGATAACTGGACCTCATATGAATACAAAAATACACGCAGCTCGTTTTTAAACCAAGTGTGCCTTTGGAAACCTTTGTTTCCACACATGGTGAAAGGAGAGAGGATGACGGGGAACTGACAAACTCAAGTAACACAGAGTAGAGCCGAGTAGGCCTATATTAGCCTACTATATATATGTTCTTTATATATAATCCTCATCAAGTCTGCCTTGCTTCGTGGTAGCATCGTGGAATATTTTACGTTTGCTGTGCGTGATAGCCAGGAAATGAAAAACAACAACAACAACAAAACAACGTTATTAGCTAGTGGTTACAAATACAGTTTAGTAGCCTTCCATATGAGCAGAAAGTTCTAGTTGCCAACAGCTTCTGTTGCTACGGCTGTTCCTGAAAATGATGACGGTGTTAATGAAGACGATAATGATGATAGTGGTAATGATAATAACAAAGACCGTCTCAGACATTTCTCATTTAATAATTCAGTTCCCAGACCACTATGATCACCCTCAAAACAGAACCTCCTCCGGCTCCTTCCCGTTGCGCAACATCACACCACAGCCTTCTGCCGCGTCAAACATCCGCCTGCAACGGCTGGTAAATGAGGCTCGCGTCGCTGCCGGTATGTCAGTTCACCAGAGTTACAGACATGGACCTACTGGACTCAACCCGTCTTCTATCTTTGATAGTTGTTCTTTTCATCTTTTCTGATACCATAGAAGGTTTGCTTGCACGTCTTCGTTGTGGAATATTTTGTATAAATAATAATTAGCCTATAGTAAAGACAATGGTTCATATTATTTTATGTTATTTATTTTCACAGGTAGAAACGTAATAAACTGCCGCAAGTATTTTCACAGTGAGTATTATTCTTGTTTGTCAATTATTAAAATAATGAATTATAAAGAATGTTTTAAAGTGGGAATCTGTGGCGTTTTCCATATGTAGGTAACGTTAATTTTGTATCTTTTTAAAGGACATCTTTAAACTAACGATTAAAAAACTGCGCACTTCTAATTCTTTAAATTAATTTCCTTAACTCCATGCACGTTGTTCACCAGATGAAGAAATAACTATACATGCTAGCTGAGACCTGGTATGATTATGGTTGTATTATGGTGCACAAACCTGGTTTATTCTAGTACAGACTTGCTGAAGCATTGTTGGTTTCAAAACATCTTATTTACGCACTCCCCTCACCTCTGTTTCTTGTTTAGTGTATATATATCTACATTAGTATTATTTGTCCATTATTTGTCATGTTTTCCTATCTGTTAGCTAACACACTTAAACTAAGCTGGACATACCAGGACACTCATGAAGTTCCATCTTATCTTAACTTATGGAAGAACTATCTAACCACACCCCATCGCCCGTCCTCCCTCCCTCTCTCTCTCTCACCCCTCCCTCTCTCTCCCTCAACCCTCTCTCTCTCCCTCACCCCTTCCCTCTCTTCTCCCTCAAACCCTCCCTCTCTTCTGCCCCTCAAACCCCCCTTCTCTTCCCCCTCCTCGTTCCCAACTCCCTCTGCTTGCCCTTCCTCAACCCCCAAATTCTCCTCGGGGAACCCCTCTCGTCCTCCCCCTGCTAACCCTCCCTTCCCTCCCCCTCACCCCCTCCCTCTCTCCCTCCTCTTTCCCTTGGCCCCACCTCCCTCCCCTCCCCTCCCCCTCCCTCTTCTTCTCCCCTCCACCCCCTCCCTCTCTCTCTGTTTGTCTGTCCGTCCGTCCATCCGTCCGCTCCCTCCCTCCCCTCCCTCCCTCCCCTCCCTCCCCTCCCCTTCCTCCCCTCCCAGCAAAACACCAAGAAAAGCGATTCCAAAGAGGACGGGCTATTCCTTTGTTACCAGGGGTTAACCAGGTTGACCTCCGGATAGAGAGGTCAGAGATAAGTATTTGCCAGGGTCTAAACCGTCACAAACGGCCCCCCTCCTCTTGGTCCCCGGGAGCCTTTCCCCAGTCAAACCAGAGGGAAAAAACCTTCATCCCTCCCTAACCGCTGCAAAACGGGCCCCGCCCAGGACCTGCTTCAGAAGCACCCGCCCAGAGCCTACGCCATCTACCCCCTGGTCATCAATCCAGCGGCCAGGAGAATGTACTCTGCTGTCAGGGTGCCAGGTGTGAGGAGAGGGTTAACACCACCCCAGCTTCCCGGTCGGGGGGCAGGAGGGATTTGCCAGAGCCCAGGGTTTCTGCTCAGTAAAAACCGGAACCCGGGGGGGCAGGCCCAAAGGGCCAAGCCCTGGACTGACATCCGCTCTCTGGGTGCTGTTCTGAGGCAGGGGGGGGCTAAGTACACCCCTCCTGTGGTGGTGATGGGAACGCCCGTGAATCTGATGGCCATGAGAGACAGAGGGAAGGTGGAGGTGAGGAGAGGGTTCTCCAGGCTTGTGGTTCCAGCCAAACAGGTGTCCGCCGTCCCACTGCCCAGTGGGGTGTTCCACTGGTGTGGAACCCAGCTTGGGTTCTTCCTGAGACCAGCAGGTGGGTGCCGTTCTTCAGGGAGAAACGCAAGTCTGGAGAACCAGAACCCAAATCAGAACAAGGTCAAGACCCAGGCCCAGAGCCAAACTCTAGACCCAAGATATGGAAGATTATATAAAATCAGTTAGTGTGTTTAGGCCAGGCGTATAGGTCTATATGGCTGATGTCCTTATAGTTTCACATATTGAGAGATGTGTTTTGAGGGGAGTTAAGAAAAGGAAAATAGATCATTTGTAATAAATACATGAATAATATGTAATAAAAAACGTGCAGTTTCATTTTTTCATCCGTTTTTATATGTATTTACTTGATATTTCACCAAATACACGTTCTTTACTCGTCTCCAACGACCGATTATGACGCAATAAAACGAATGCGTTTGGGACGTCATAGAACGAAAACTTTGGCCGGGAAGGCGGGCGCGACAATACGCCTTGTACGTCACAATGAGTATGTAGTCCAGTGTTAAACGTTCATTGGCTGGTTTATGTGACGGGGATGCACTGCCCCAGATTGCAGGGGTAGGACCCAAAAAAATTGAGGCTATCGCTTTAAATTTGCAATATCTGATAAAGCAGAGATCGTAAGTCTTAGAGGAGGTGGGAGTAATCACACAACACAACGGCTTGAAATATTATTCATATTTCGGAGAATAGTCGACGACTAGTATCGTTGATCTTCATACATATTTATTATAACATTGTGTCCAATTAGATAGGTCTTTCAAAAGGTAAGTTACCTTTATGATGTCTTGCATTACTACTAACATTAGAGAGACAGACTACAGTTAGCTACTTAGCTAACTAACCACGCTATCAAGTCAATGCTTTTGTTTAACTGGGCTAGCCTGTTAGCTAGCGATTTATAATGGCATGTTTCAACACTAAGCTAGCAGTCCATGTTTTCGATAACTTCTCACCTTAGTCGATACGTAGACAAAGCAAAATCATGTGTATTTCGTCAATAATGGTAGCATGGTATCCATGTTGTTATCAGCTATGCTAGCTAGCTAGACCCCCTAGCTTGTTGTTCAGTGCGTGGTAGATTGAAAATATATTTTACTGGCTAAGAAGCTGTTTATAAACATGCTGTTTCTTAAACGTTTTATGGCATTTTTATCTTGTGTAAAATTGTGTTGGTTCAAACAATGCATTTTGACAGTGACAAGTGACTGTAACCAAATACCTTTGTAGTAAAGTTAAGTAACCAAGCTGACATGAAACCGGCGACTGGCACATGTAGCAGACACCGCTAACAATGAATGCCTTGGTTCGGTTAGCTGAAAATCTAGTTAGGACCACGGCTTTACACTCCTTTTACCGAACTAACTACTTTACTCTGGTACCAAGCTAAGAAGCGGACTGTTATTTGATCTGAGGTACGACATTTGGGTTTAAACGAGATAATTTTCTCGGTAAATAGAAGCGAACGCATCAACACAGGCAGCGAAATTACAACGACGCCACAAGTCGAGTTTAGCCGCCATGAGCTCGCCGCTTTCGTTATCAATCCGGTAAAACCGGCAAGTACTGTGGACATGACGATATCAAACTATCATAAAATCAACAAGCATCAAGCTACAGTCTCCAACTAAAACGGTGTGATCGCTGTCAAGACGACAAGTCCTTAAATCCGGTAACTAGCGTGAAAACGCACATCAAAAACCTTGTTGCTTAGCTAGAGCTACATTTGTGTCTTGTACAAGTTGGGCAGCTAACTGATTTGCCAAACAAAACCACGTTAACTATGTGGTTAAGCGTTAGCTAATATATTATATCGTCATGTATGTTCATCAATAGATCTGGTGGAGTGTGTGACACTTTGCAAAGGTTGGTTAGATTAGATGTCGCACTGATTGATTTCTCATGTAAGCTAGAGACTCGAGGTCGCGGGAGGCCTTCCGCAGTCTACATCATTTACAACAGGCCCACGTCAAAGAAATAACATTACAATCACTAAAGGCACGTTATTAACTTGTCGTCTTGTGGCTGAAGTACCGTGAAGCATCGCCACAGACCTTTGTATTAGTGGGGAAAAAGACGACAATGCATTTTAGATCCAGTCTTTTTGTCCCTTATCGCATTGCCATGATGGCGCATCTGCACGCTGCTGATGCTAACATTAGCATTGTAGGTTAGCTACAAAGACATTTTGCAACGACACATGGATGATTGTCATTTCTGTTAAAGCGATTCGTTCAAATATATGCACATTAATCTGGCTAAGATTAAAGTAGCTTTAACTTTGATTCAACCCAAATGTGGGTGGTATTATTGCCGAGAGTAAACCCAATTCATTTATCTCATTGTAATGGCATTGTTGTGTAGTTGTATTGTGCACTTAAAACGTGATCAAAAGAACAAATCAATTTAATTTAAATGATTGTTGCGTAATACTTCGTCACCAGCTTGTAACCCAACCCTGGTGTAGAGGTGTCTTCATGCATGAGTGTTAACCACAGGGACGTTGGTTGCGTTTTTCAACCTTTACTATTCAAGATGTATTGCGAAGTACGAAAAAAGTATAAAAATTAAAAAAAGTCATACCGTGACTAGAGCTGGATCTCTTCCTGGTTTGTATCGCATCTGTCAGTTTAGCTTAGCAACGTTCTACAACCTAGCAAAGTTCAACCTTAAGGTTCTACCTTAACGTTCTACCTCAAGGTTCTACCATAAGGTTCTACCTTGACTGAGGTTCTGCCTGTCGAAGGTAACGCTCCTTATTTCCCGTGTGTTCTAGCGCTTCATATTGTTTACCAAAGAAATGGTGATGGAGAAGCCAAGTTCCCTGCTGGTCGGCCGGGAGTTCGTGAGGCAGTACTACACGCTGCTAAACAAGGCACCAGACTTCCTCCACAGGTAAAGTACAACATGCTTAGCTTAGCTCAACACTTAGCTTTTTTAAGCTAACACTAAGTGTTTGTGTGTTTATTTAGCTAATTAAAGCTAACACATTGTGTGTGTGTGTGTGTGTGTTCATTGAGCTATTTCAAGCTAACACATTGTGTGTGTGTGTGTTTGTGTGTGTGTGTGTGTTTCATTTACTATTTCAAGCTAACAGACTGAGTGTGTGTGTGTGTGTGTTTATTTAGCTATTTCAAGCTAACACATTGAGTGTGAGTGTGTGTGTGTGTGTGTGTGTTCATTTGTCAGTCATTAAGGAGAGGTAAGGAGGGGATTCAAACCTTCAACCTCTTGTTATGCTGTCAAATGTCCATCAGCTGTACCAAGCCTTGACCTCATTACAACTCTAATCGATCCATAATGGCAGGTTAACTGCCAGCCAACACCATGTATCCAAGACACAGCCAGATCCTGTTGTTGTGATACTCAGGCTTAGCGGACTGCTCTAAGTAATACAATTTGGATCAGTGCTTGGATTCATTTAGCAGACACCTGTCAATCAGTGAGCTCTTGATCTGTGATCATAGTCCAGCTTTGACGTGTGTATGTCTGGTTTGAGCTGCGTGTCTGTATGTCTGGTCTGAGCTGCGTGTCTGTATGTCTGGTCTGAGCTGCGTGTCTGTATGTCTGGTCTGAGCTGCATGTCTGTATGTCTGGTCTGAGCTGCATGTCTGTATGTCTGGTCTGAGCTGCGTGTGTCTGTATGTCTGGTCTAAAGTGGGTGTCTGTGTGTCTGTATGTCCAGTCTAAAGTGTGTCTGTGTGTCTGTATGTCCAGTCTAAAGTGTGTCTGTGGTCTAGGGGGTGTGTGTACGTGTGTCTGTATGTCTGTTCTAAGCCTGTATGTCTGTTCTAAGCCTGTATGTTTGAAGTGTCTGTTCCTCTCATCTCGGCAGGTTCTATGGAAGGAACTCCTCCTACGTTCACGGAGGTCTCGACTCCAACGGCAAGGTGGCGGACGCGGTGTACGGACAAGCGGTACGTTACCCTTCAGCACCTGTGAACAAGCAGCACCTGTGAACAGTAGCACCTGTGAACAAGCTCTGCTCACCATCTACCATCAGAAGGGCTTGCTGTTTTTACAGGATTTACAATCTGTCTCCTGTGGTGAAGTTATCAAGAGAGGAAAACTCTTTAGTTTTTCTTCCAAAATTAGTTTTTTTTTTTCCCCCTCCAACAACCTCAGTTTACTGTTCTCCTTTCACAATATTAATAAAGTTTTTTCCCTCCAAAAAATTCTCTTCCTGTTCAGGAGATCCACAAGAAGGTGATGTCACTGCAGTTCAGCGAGTGCCACACGAAGATCCGGCAGGTCGACGCCCACGCTACTCTGAGCGACGGCGTGGTCGTCCAGGTCATGGGAGAGCTGTCCAACAACGGCCAGCCAATGAGGAAGTTCATGCAGACGTTCGTGCTCGCCCCGGAGGTGAGCTGTGGCCATGGTTACGCACCGCCGACTGAAATGGCTGGTGGTGTTTCCGGAGGGTCGGCAATGGTTGAGCTAGATCTTCAAACCTGTTCCTGTTATGAGTTTATCCTCTGTCTTTCTCAAACATCTCTAGTCTGATAGTTCACAGGCATATTGGGGGGAAGTCGTGGCCTGATGGTTAGGGAGTCGGGCTTGTAACCTGAAAGTTGCTGGTTCGATTCTCGCACCGATTGTGGAAAAAAACAGCACTCTCTCTGCCTTCAATACCATGACTTCCAATTGCTTCCCGGGCGCTGGAGCAATAGCTGCCCACTGCTCCGGGTGTATGTTCACTGTGTGTGAACATACTTGACAATACGTCACTTCACTTCATATTAGGAATTGAAGCATTCGCTCTTTACCTAATCTGTTGATCCCACCTGTTAGCTGTGGGCTTTGCCAGCAGGTGTACTTAGGTGTGTGTGTGTTTTGACAGGGATCTGTGGCTAACAAGTTCTACGTACACAACGACATATTCCGCTATGAAGACGAGGTGTTTGGTGATTCAGAGGCAGAACTGGATGAGGGTAAGTTTATAATTCAGATTACATTCATATATAATGTCACATGTTCTATGTTTGCACTTCCCTGCCACAGTCAATTCTGTGCTTGTATATCTTGCATGGCGAATAAAACCAATACTGAAATCAGATTGAAACTGTATTTCAGGCTGCACTGAACACAAATTACAGAAGGAAGATTTAGTTGTTTTTTTAAACCCAAAAAAACAAGGGTGGAAAGGGCTTCATATTGCTTGTCTTGCACGGAAAGCTGTTCTGAAGTGCTACATGATAGGGCTCCAGATATGACCTTTAACCTGTGTGGGGTGACCTCCTCAGAGTCAGAAGAGGAGGTGGAGGAGGAGGTGGAGGAGAGACCAGTGTCCCCAGAACCTGCCCAGGACAGCCCCAACAGCACCACCTACTACGAACCCCACCCTGTCTCGTAAGTAACATCACACCTACCTTAGCAGACACTGTTGGTTTTCTAATTATCTAACCTACAGGCAGGTATCTCTCCTGACTGTAACCTACAGGCAGGCATCTCACACATTGACGTTTCTCCTGTTGCTATAGTAACGGGGTAGAGGAGCCGATGGAGGAACCAGAGCCTGAGGTGGAACCAGAGCCTGAGGTGGAGGAGGTCAAGCCTGAGGTGGAGGAGAAGGTTCTGGAAGAAGTAGAAAAGGCCCCCTCTCCGCCCCCTGTGGAGTCCCCACCCCACACCCAGGAAGCCCCCAAGGTGAGGCCCCCACAGCCCAGCCCCCTAGTACTCCCTGTAGCCCTAGTCTAGACCTCCCTGGGCCTAGTCTAGACCTCCCTGGGTCAGTCTAGACCTCCCTGGGCCTAGTCTAGACCTCCCTGGCCCTAGTCTAGACCTCCCTGTGGCCCTAGTCTAGACCTCCCTGTGGCCCTAGTCTAGATCTCCCTGTGGCCCTAGTCTAGACCTCCCTGGGTCTAGTCTAGATAGTGCATTCACTACGTTTCTGTTGTCCCTTGTGAATGACTGACACATGGCTATTGTGACTGGAAGTTCAGAGAGAAAAGCTTGGTTGTCCTGGCTGATGACGATGTTCTCCCGCAGACGTTCTCCTGGGCGTCTGTGACCAGCAAGAACCTCCCACCCAGTGGATCCGTTCCCGCCTCTGGGATCTCCCCCCACGTTGTCAAGGCACCAAGCTCACAGGTAAACATTCATCTAGCAGACTAACGGGTTTTGTCGGGGTAACTATGGCAACGTCCATGGGCAGGGAGGGAGTTAAAAGGGGAAGCTCCATAATAACAGAAAGAAAAGAGGAGACCCACTGTGACATCATAGTGTATTGTGACCTGGATGTGACATCATAGTATTGTGACATCATAGTATTGTGACCTGGATGCGCCGAATGATGTGGAATTCTAGAGTTTTAAAATCTCTTAGTAACTAATGTTATAGTTAACCAACGTAATAAGCCTGTAATATTTAGCCAGTTTTGTCCTTTACCGTGGTTTGTTAATTCTGCTAACAACAACCGGTCTGTTAGTAGTCGTGTCGCGTGTGTTTCGAGCCAGAACAACAGGACGTTTTATCTCTCAGACGCAGAGTTAGTCCTCCAGCTCTAACCACTAAGCTGCAGCTACCTCTAGCTGGGATGCATGAGTGAGGTGTGTAACCTGAACGCCTTACGAGAGTTCAGGAGTAAGCAAACCTCCGTGTGTGTGTGTCTCTGTGTGTGTGTGTGTGTCTCTGTGTGTGTGTGTGTGTCTCTGTGTGTGTGTGTGTCTCTGTGTGTGTGTTCAGCAGCCCAGAGTGGAGGCCAAGCCTGAGGCATCCAGCCGGCCTCGGGACCAGCGCACACGAGACAGACCGGCCTTCGTACCGCGGGGGGCCCGACCTGGTGAGACACACAGCCAGATAGACTCTTAAAAGGGGCCTCAACTCCTCCTCTCCTCTTACTCCTTCCGCTTTCCTCCTCTTCCCTTACGTCTTTCTCCCCTCTCCCCCATATTCTCTCCACTTGTCTTTTCCCCCTCTCCTCCAGCCAGCAGGTTGAGAGTGTGGATAAAAAGCCCCTTGTTGAGCTGTGTTTTTAAAAGACTTGTTCCTCTTGTTTCTGTAAACCTCACTGTTCCCCGGGTCTCCTCTCACATGGTGAAACTCCTCGTCTGTCAGATGGTGTTGCGTCTTCAGAATCACAAACGGGGAAACCACACTTCAGTTTTGTCAACAAAGGTAAAATGCCGTTACTTCCTGTCTCGGAAGTGCACAGTGTAGAAACCAAACAACCAAAGATGTGTGTGTGTGTGTGTGTGGGGGGAAAACGCACACTACGATGACACGTGTTGCCTCCTGTGTCTCTTGATGATGATGTCATGTGTGTGTGTGTGTGCAGGGCGCCTCCTGTGTCTCTTGATGATGATGTCACGTGTGTGTGTGCAGGGGACCTCCTGTGTCTCTCGATGATGATGTCACGTGTGTGTGTGCAGGGCGGGGCGACTCTGAGTCGAGTGAGCTGGACAGCAGAAGAGTAGTTCGCTACCCTGACAGCCACCAACTGTTTGTGGGAAACCTTCCTCATGACATCATCGAGAGCGAACTGAAGGAGTTCTTCATGAGTAGGTTTCTCAAGATGCACATCGAAAACCTCATACTTTCAACTGGATTGTTTACATGTTAAAGTGTTTGTTGTTGTTGTTGTTGTGTAGTAAACGTTACTGTCCACTCCAGTGTAGATTATCATTCATGTATGAAACAGCAGCTGGCATCTGAACCATCTGATTGGTTTCAGCGTTCGGTAATGTGGTGGAGCTGAGGATCAACACCAAAGGTGTTGGAGGGAAACTTCCTAACTTTGGCTTCGTGGTGTTTGATGACTCGGATCCGGTCCAGAGGATACTGGGAGCTAAGGTGGGCGTGGCTAGTAGGATCCTCCTCCTTGATTCGCTGGTCAGGGTGGTGGACATTAGAATGGTTTTGCAGCAACACTTTTGCTAAGTTTTTAGAAGAAATTGACATTTTTGGCCTCTTAAACTGTGCGTTCAAATTCTTCAGAACTAGTTTGTAAAAGCAAGCTGTTTGCCCTGCTGTTATAAGTGGAAACCAGTGAAGGAGGAGATGGTATGATGTTCTAAGTCAGGTTTGGTTCAAAACGTTTCCATGACTGCCTTCCTCTGGCTCCTCCCTCTTCTTCCTCTGGCTCCTCCCCCTCCTCTGGCTCCTCCCTCTTCTTCTTCTGGCTCCTCCCCCTTTTTTCTCTTTCCTCCTCTTCCTCTTTCTCCTCCCCCTTCTTCCTCTTTCCTCTTCCTCTTTCTCCTTCCTCCTCTTCCTCCTCCCTCCTCTTCCTCCTCCACAGCCCATCATGTTCCGGGGCGAGGTACGTCTGAACGTGGAGGAGAAGAAGACCCGGGCGGTGCGTGAGCGTGAGACCCGAGGCGGTGGCGGCGGCGGCGGGGACGAGCGCAGGGACATGCGGCGTAGCGACCGAGGCCCTGGGGGCCCCCGAAGCATTGTGGGTAGCGGTGGAGGCATGATGCGGGACGGCAGGGGCCCGCCACCGCGAGGGGCCATGGCCCCCAAACCTGGCCTGGGTTCCGGCAGGGGGGCAGGGGGGCAGGGAGAGGGCCGCTTCACCACCCAGCGCCGCTGAGGGCAGCGCCCCCTGCAGTTTCAGAAGTAGTACCACGTTCCTCATCTGCTCTACCACGTTCTCGTTAACGATTTCAAAAAAGAAAAAAAGAGAAAAAAAAGTCTACATGTATAAACGTATATACTTTTGTTTGTTTTTTTTGTTTTTTTGTTAATTTCTTTTTTTATTTCCCTTTTTCTTGTTTTTTTTTTGTTTTTTTTAATGTGACAACCTTTAAAGGTTCTTCTGTGGATGAAACCAAGATGAGCAAAACAGTTCAGCTGTTTTTTTTTCTGCTTTGGTCTCAAGCCGAGTGTCCTGTTTCACAAACATTCATTTGTAAATTTTGAAGAAAAAATAAACCTTCAGACCAACCAGGAGCATCCAGAGACTGGACTGCCCACCGTTCCATTTGGAAAAGAGATTATAGCCCTTGACTAGTCAGGGGCTACTTCATAAAAATCCCTCTAGTGCACATTTTTTCTAGATGGTTTCTCTACCCAGTGACTGTTGGAGTGGAGAGGAAGCTACAGTTTGACTGGAAGGAAAGAGAGGAGAAAAAGCAGACGTGAGTTTCGTTCCTTTTGTTTGGATAGAACAGTGCTTGAGTCCAGGGTTACTTAAAGCAGGGAGGAGGAACCTTCGTTCACACTGGCGTCACAAAACGCAGAACAGCCGGGGGGGGGGGGGGGTGTGACTGTCTGCCCTCCCTGACCAATCAGCTCTCTCCTTTCTACCCAGAGGAACATTTCAATATTTACCAGACAACAGCCAATCGACCATAACGAGAAACGCCACTCACATGATCTCCCCCCCCCCTCTCTTTCCTCTACTTTTCTTTTCATTCATTGAAATAAAAGCTCTCAAACCGGACTTTACCATAGAACAATAGGCGGCGGGGCGGGGGGGGGGGGGAGCGAACTCAAAGCTGATGAAGTGATGTCTTCTTATCTTTCTGTGTTGAAGATGTTTATAGTTTCTCTCTCCTCCATCTGTCTTCTTGGTGCAAAACCGTATTCCTGGGACTGCCTCTCCTCTAACCAACCACATCTGAACCTGGAACATAATAAATGTACAAATCATAGTTTACTGTATGTTCTGTTTCTTCATTTTGTTTAATTTTTTTTTTTTTTTTTTTTTTTTTTTTTTTTCAACTTGATATAAAAAAAGCATGATGGTGCCTTTTGTGTTTCCTGTTTTCCAACGTTGCGTTTGAGAGTCGAAGGTGTGTGTGTGTGTGGACTCGTCTACTTTGACATTACAAACGTTTTTGAATCGTCTTGTTAGCTAAAAGCAACTTTTAGAACCGTCTTTACACACAGACCCCCCCCCCCTGTGCAACAACCAGTGGTTTTCCAGACGCTTCACTCAGCAGACCTGCCGTAACTACGACAACGTGCCGTAACTACGACAACCTGCTGTCAGTTCATTTTCTACATTCGTTTTAACTATCGGCTGTGTGGGGAGGATGAGATGAGGGTTGACTGATAACTTTTTAAACGCTTATAAGGTGTAAAAGTAAAAACAGGATGGGGATCATCGAAAATTACAGTTTACATGTTTATGGTCAAATGTCTAGTTTGTTAGAAACTTCCAAGTCAGTTTGGAGATGAATTCCAGGTTCAGTGTCAAGTGTCCAGTGTTGATAAGGTCTGATGTGGTTGTACTGGACAAGGATGCCTTGGACTGTTGTGAGTGTGTTGTACTGTGGGATGGTACAGCTCTTTTTACTCTCTGCAACCTCAGTGTCCTAAACAACAAACTTTTTAATTTGTTCGTTGCAGCCATGTTGTGAGAGACTTTGTGTGTGAAGAGATTCTTCTGCTCTCTTTGCCATCAAACTACTCCCATCCTGCAGGTCATGCTTTCTCTGTGCGTTCCACATCAACACTGCTGCATCTGGTTTGCTGCCTTCTAGCAAACACATTTAAACCCTTTTTTTTTTTTTGGTTCCAGGCAAGCCAATGTAAGAGTGGCGTTAATTCTCTAGAGACTGAAATTGTTTAGTCCTCCTGTTCAGGAAGGGCCTTTGCTCTCTGAGATGTCAAGATGGAGACGTGTATTTCCTGTTTCTTAGTGTTCACTGGAACAGGAACCCTTCATCTGATAGTACTCTCCTTCTTCTTCTTTTTCTAGAAACATGAAACTGTTCTTGTGTCTGGGGTTGTCAGGGTATGAACTCCTCCCCCCCAGTTTCTCACCGTGTCAAAACAGGGTGGGATTTCGTAGGATTATTTAGAAACCAAACGTCACATCCTGGGAGCTTGTCCCAGTCGTTCTGACGTTCAGCTGGCAGGAGCAGAGAACAGCCAGCGTGGGGAGGCTGTCTCTGGATGAGAGACAGCAGCGTGGGGAAGCTGTCCTGCCTGTCTCTGTATGAGAGACAGTCTGGGCTCTGGAACACTTCACCTCTCCTCTCTCTTCCCTCCTCTTCCCTCCTCTTCCTCGCTCCCCCCATGGTCTGTAGCTCAGTCATACAGGCCTGGGACTGGAACAACAGTGTTAATGCTTCTGCAGAGGGATGTGGGTTCAGGGTGGTCTGCAGACAGATGGGTTTCAGGGTGGTCTGCAGAGAGATGTGGGTTCAGGGTGGTCTGCAGGGGGATGTGGGTTCAAGGTGCTCTGCAGAGGGATGTGGGTTCAGGGTGGTCTGCAGAGGGATGTGGGTTCAGGGTGGTCTGCAAAGGGATGTGGGTTCAGGGTGGTCTGCAGAGGGATGTGGGTTCAAGGTGGTCTGCAGAGAGATGTGGGTTCAAGGTGGTCTGCAGGGGGATGTGGGTTCAAGGTGCTCTGCTGTAATGTGGGTTTAGGGTGGTCTGCAGTGATATGAGTTCAAGGCGGTCTGCTCTGCTGCTGTTTCTCAAATGGACATATTTCACAGTTGCCTGTATGCTACAGTCGCCGTGGTTACGGCCCGCCATGGTTACGGCCTGCCATGGTTACGGCTTGAAAGCACCTGAAAGGATGCTTAAAATAAACAAAACTGCAATTTCACCTTTTACAATTGTCAACAGTGGTTGATGGGGGGGGAAATAAGGATTGATGAAGTTGTCATCATGCTTTCTTGACTAGTTCCTGAAGTCAGTGCAAAAACTAAAGTCACATTGGTGTCAAACATGTTTAATGTGAGCAGATAGAATTTTCTTTTATTAGTGTTTTTGTTGTTGCTGAACATATCAGTGACCCTTACTCTCCTGAACGTCTAAGGTCCTCTAAAGAACAGGCTAATATCTTTTCTTTTGATGGTTGAAAAAACAGTGGAGTGAAAATTCAGATGCATTATCATTCCAGTCCTCTTTTCTCTCTGAACAAGCTCCTTTCAGCTTCAGCAGCTGGTAGTCAGAAGTCCTCCTCATCTTCCTCCTTTTTCTCCTCCTTCCTCTCTATACCCTCCTTTTCCTCCTTTCACTCCTCCTTCCTCTCTCTACCCTCCTCTTCCTCCTTTCACTACTCCTTCCTCCTCTTCCTCCTTTCACTCCTCCTTCCCCTCTCTACCCTCCTTCCCCTCTCTACCCTCCTTCCCCTCTCTACCCTCCTTCCTCTCTCTCACTACCCTCCTCTTCATCTCTCTCACTACCCTCCTCTTCATCTCTCTCTCTCTACCCTCCTCTTCATCTCTCTCTCTCTACCCTCCTTCCTCTCGCTACCCTCCTCATCTCTCTCTCTACCCTCCTTCCTCTCGCTACCCTCCTCATCTCTCTCGCTACCCTCCTCTTCCCCTCTACCCTCATCTTTCTCTCCCTCTACCCTCCTCTTTCTCTCTCTCTACCCTCCTCTTCCTCTCTCTACCCTCCTCTTCCTCCTGCCTGTAGGGAAACAAGACTAGTGCAGTGGTAGCTGCATTAGTTTTGTTGGTTACTTTCCCATTTCAATGTGTTGGACTTGACATACAATAAACTACTGACATCTGCACCAGTCCTTGCTGTCCTTCTGTTTTGAGAACTCGATGCCAGGTAACTGGAGTCCTGAAGAATCACTGATCTGAAGTCAATCCCTTTTATGAATCACTTCTCTTTTCCCCAGTCATACTAAAGACTTAAAGGCTTTAGGTGTGATGAAGCAAGCCTAACACCTTAGAAAGACATTATTTTGATGGAGAATCTTTATTAGAGTTCAATAAAGACAACGTGGAGTGGTGGTAAAAAGATACATCAAAACAACAACGCGTGTAGCTCACAACCGTCAATCCAGCTTTGTCGTCGATCCAATCAGACACATCGTCTTTCCTCCAGACAGCAGAGCCCACGGGGCGATGACCACAAGAGGTTTTTATCGACGCAGATAAGAGGACGATCCGTACCAACTTGTAATGATCGCTTTCATCAACACCTTATGTGGCTTTGATGAATGTTTTGATATTGACTCTAGTTTCGACCTGCTTTAAGAGCAGGGAGTGCTAATTTTGGCAAGAGAAACTCAACAGGAGAAGAGGGGGAAAAATAGAAACAAAATATATTCTGTATTTTATTTATTGTTCAGTATCAATGTTGCTTTTTTAAGAAGCCCGACCTACCTATCGAGGCAGATGTGTTCACCCCAACTGATGGTCAAATCCTAAAATTGCTTTACAGTAAACTTTGAAAATGCCTCTTATGCGCAACTATGGATAACATGAGTTAGGTTTTACGCTGTCCCACGTTCATCCGAACATTTCCTCAGACGAATATCGCTGCCGCGCCAGACCCAAGGGCCTGTAAACCCCACGGGGGTTGTAACCACTGATGGGGAAGCGAACGTTCCTCATTACCGGCACCGCGGCAGGCGGGAAGCGAACGTTCCCCAGAAGCGGGACCGCGGCAGGTTGAAAGCGAACGTTCCCCAACACCGGCACCGCGGCAGGCGGTAAGCGAACGTTCCCCAACACCGGCACCGCGGCAGGCGGTAAGCGAACGTTCCTCAGCAGCGGCACCGCGGCAGGCGGTAAGCGAACGTTCCTCAGCAGCGGCACCGCAGCAGGCGGTAAGCGAACGTTCCGCAGCAGCGACACCGCGGCAGGCGGTAAGCGAACGTTCCGCAGCAGCGGCACCGCGGCAGGCGGTAAGCGAACGTTTCCTTGCGGTCTGAAGAACAACGCTGGAGAGCTGGGGTTGGCTACCCAAGGAAGGACATTCCGGTTAGGGACTAACGGGGGATTAGGAGGAACGAGACGCGCGACTTCAATGTCTGCGGTCTCAATAGGTCTATCGGTGGCGTCTGGGGCAGGTGGGGTCACGGGTTCTTCAGTGACAGACATGATCTGACAAAGGTAGTCATCACGGTTGTATTCCGACTCTGTAACAAACACGGGGAAAAAATATGAATAAATAATAAATATATAATTCCAGATACATTAAGTTGACTGTCGCTGTATAACACCTTTACCTAAACTTGTCATTGTGGGACCACTTAAGGTCTTTAGGATAGTTCAACTACACACAAACATTCAACTGGGCTTATTGTCCCTTCTTCATTACCCCACACCCACCAACCAAGGACGACCCAAAGACTCACCATATCCGTCATGTGGATGCACGGCGCCCTTTACACCGGGGAAGTCTCCCCTGGGAGCAGACATGCCAACCGGGAGCGACGCCTCGTCTGGCGGGAAAGAACCGGAGCTATTTTTAATGGCGTTGGCGCTAAATTATGAACTACAGTATAAAGAAATATTAAACGAACTCTCAAAAGACAATATTGTTCTTAGATACCTGTATACACAAATAGTCATTGTAATTTATATAAATATTTTAATATCTGTTCATTCATTTTATAGCCTGAATGGACCTACCTGAAGGATGTGCAAGTTGAGATAGAAGAACGAGGCAAAGGAGATGAGTAGTTATCGTTGGCGCCATTATCACAGAAATGTTCCTCTATCTGTTCTGGCTAGCACCTTTTAAACCAGGGAGTGGATGTGTTCCGGATCATTGTCTAATTACTCGCCCTCTGTTTCAGCACATTCTATTGTTTTGTCTCTGTAGTGTGACTCAGATAAAGAGCTGTTTTAACAAGTTGTCTTAGATCTGTATAATTACCCTTTCGCAGTAGAATGGGTTAGTAGGGCAATAACAGTCCAGACGAGAGAGGCCATCGTGAAACCGTTTGGTTCTTGAGTGATGAACTACTTCCAAGCTTTATGTGAAAACACTCTGGTAGCTTATTAAACAGTGGCATATGTAAAAATGTTAAGATCAGAATTCCAAGATTAAATGAGATTAAATGTGTGTGTGAGAGGGTGTGTGTGTGTGTGTAAGAGAGGGAGTGAGTGTGTGTGAGAGAGAGGTTGTGTGTGAGAGGGTGTGTGTGTGTGAGAGAGGGTGTGTGTGTAAGAGAGGCTGTGTGTGTGTGCGTGAGAGAGAGGTTGTGTTTGTGTGTGTGTGTGTGTGAGAGAGAGAGAGGGTGTGTGTGAGAGAGAGAGAGAGAGAGAGAGGCTGTGTGTGTGTGTCTGGGTGTGTGTGTGTGCTGTGTTAAAGTGGGGAAAAGGGTTAGTTGCCCCCTAACAAGGTCAGGCGCTGCGTTGACAGAATACTGATCAGTCTCACTAAAGAGGACACTCCTTTCTAAGGCTAGACGAAAGGAACACAGAAGGATGAAAACACCAGATGGCTTTAGAAGAGGGGTCGCATCGTGTCTGGAGAAGAATTGAAAGGTCAAACTAAAACGTAGGAAGGCAGGTGTACTGCACTGTCATGGAGATCCATCTGAAAGGCAGAATATAGTTTACATATATTTCGTTTTTAGTTTTTTGAAAGGTAAGTAAGGGATGAGACAGAGGGAATTAGCCATGACACCACATGTCAGAGAATAAATACATTCCTGAACACCCATGGCTATATATGCCTGTGAACAGTTGACCTAAAAAAAATAATTCCTGGCAATTGTGCTGAGTGTTTATTTTGTGTTTGTGTTTTAATGTATTAACCTGATGTGAGATCCAGTTACCTGCATGACACTAAAACAGGTGTGGTAAAGGTTTTACTGAGGTATATGTCAGAGCCCACACGTCTTTACTTTAACTTAAGTAAAAAGGTGTAGTCGGTTCGTCAACTTTGACCAAAGTCTTTATAAACATGAGGATCTGCGCTTCCATTTGAGTCAGTACTTTTGCAATCTCTGATGCGCGTTTGATGGTGTTGAATGTCCTTGCCCTTTAAGGAACACACGCACTTGTCCCTTGATCAGCCACGTAGCGCCACGTCGTCGCGCATGCGCACAACGTTGACAAATCCTGCGTGAAGTTCCGGGATTGGTCCAGCTAGCAGGTTCTAGTGTAACAGTGTTAGAAATCAACACTGTGCCGCTTCTAACCTAACCACATTAAGCCCACAACCATAAAAATACCCATAAGTTTTTGTGAGACGGTTGGAGCTTTGAACCAGACAACAAGAGGACTTTGGGAAAGATGAATTTCTTGAGGGGAGTGATGGGGGGGCAACCCGCCGGGCCCCAGCCTACGGGAGCGGAGACGGTGAGCATTCCCACAAACATCGTGAGCTAAAACAGCTAGCTTCTAAAAACAACACGGAAAACGGAGCCGGTTTGACGTGGAAAGCGTCTGAGCGTATGTTAGCTGTGTTCAGGCTGGTTTCAGGCCGACCATTTGACAAGACTGACACCTGCTTCGCCTGCGCATAAAGGTGTTTCAATCACCTGAAGCCTAAAAAATCACACTGGCTAACTAGTTAGCTCGACTGAAAGTTAACCAACCACTCACTTACTCACTTAACTAACCAGCGAGATGGCAGTTGCAGTAGTGTGGCTACGCAGCTGACATCGTCTTGTTTGGTCTAATATAGAGGTAAGACCATTTGGACGAATGTGACCTGTTTTCCTGTCCGGCTTTGACAGTGCAACTTCAGCGTTTATGAGAAGATAAAGGCTCCACGTTAGCGTGCTAATTCAGCTAGCCAGAAACACCCACTGGTCTTAGTAGATCATGCTAGCTAGCTAACTAGCTAGCTCTGCAAACGTTTCACCTTAGAATTAAACCCGCTTTTTGCTTCCATGTTCATCGTGTCAGCTAACCATCCCCCCTACATCTATGCTACCGTCACCATCGCATTTGCAGTCAACAGTCCCGTGTTGATTAATGTTATTCGATCCGGAGAGGGCCGATCCTCATGCAGACATTCCCGAAGTGATGACAGAAAGGGAGGGGTCTGATTGACAGTGACAGCATCTCTCTCCAGACCACAGCACCAGACAGCAGTTATGATGGTATCCCCGGCATGATCCAGACGAGAGAAACTGGCTCTACTACTGAAAGCGAAATGAGAAAAGTTTTTCCTGCTGAAAACATAATCGGTACCCTTGATAGGAAGCCAATCGAATCAGTAACACTGCTGTTTACCGCTGTTGTTTGCAGTCTATGGATGAACTCTTATATGAAGCCCTTAAGATAAGACATGCTGAGTGGGTATAGACCAGTGGTTCTTAACCTGGGTTTGATCGAACCCCAGGGGTTCGGTGAGTCAGTCTCAGGGGTTCGGTGGAGGTCAAGACACACACCTGACTCATATGACTTTGAAAAAAATCACATTTCCGTTTTTCGATTAAGAAGGGTTCAGTGAATGCGCATATGAAACTGGTGGGGTTCAGTACCTCCAACAAGGTTAAGAGTTACTGGTTCAGGTCTCTCACCATATCCAGTGGAGCTACTGCCAACTAGCTACTACAGCCAAGTAATGGTTCAACCTAACGAAAAGACAACAGAGTTATGTCGAGTAATCAGTTTGCTACTATGATTGGTTTAGCTCAGTGTTAAAGCGTGGGGATGAGGATAGTTTATAAGAGAAGTTGACAAATGAATAGATTTAGTAATACTTTATTACTGGATACTTAAACCCAAGTCTTCACTTGCCAGATAATTATTAACTATTAAGGTCTGTGCTAGAATTATATGTGCTACCAATATATTTGGTTAACGTATTACCATGTTATCAGATTGCTTAACCTCCATCAAACTTCATATCATCATCGTGTTTGAATTCTTGTGTTCTGTGCTGTGATTAGACAAATCATGAATCTGTGTGATCTTTCATTGTCATTCGTTGTAGTGATTGTGATGTTCTGTGCTGTGATTGGACTAGTGATTGTGGTGTTCTGTGCTGTGATTGGACTAGTGATTGTGGTGTTCTGTGCTGTGATTGGACTAGTGATTGTGATGTTCTGTGCTGTGATTGGACAGATCCAGAAGCTGTGTGATCGCGTGGCATCGTCCACCCTCCTGGAGGATCGTCGTGACGCGGTCCGCGCCCTCAAGTCCCTCTCCAAGGTAACACACCTGTTCACCTGTTCCCCTCACACACCTGTTCCCCTCACACACCTGTTAAACTGTTCCCCTCACACACCTGTTAAACTGTTCCCCTCACACACCTGTTAACCTGTTGCACTCACACACCTGTTATATAGGTACAATATTCACCAAATTTGTGTTTGTCTTACACCAATTTGCAGTGGTGCTGTTTTTCTCTGATTTGAATCGTATGTTGGATTCTATCCCTTGCGAACCTCAGGCCCACCGTCGTGAATACAGCATCCTGCCAAACAACGAGACATTATGGTACAACCACGCCCGTGCGTGTAGTGCGTGTAGTGCGGTGTGCAATGGCGGTGTGTGGCGTGTAGGGTCTCACACAGACTGGGGGCCGAATTGGAGGTGAGAGCCTGAAGATAGATATGCTGTATAGTGTCGTGGCCGTGGTGCGCTTCTAACCCCTTGTGTTGTTCCCTATGATGGTGTTTGCGTAAACCCTGCTGTGTTCTATCTCTGTGTGTTCTAGCTCTGTGTGTTCTAACTCTGTGTGTTCTAACCCTGTGTGTTCTAACCCTGCTGTGTTCTAACTCTGTGTGTTCTAACTCTGTGTGTTCTAACTCTGTGTGTTCTAACTCTGTGTTCTAACTCTGTGTGTTCTAACTCTGTGTTCTAACTCTGTGTGTTCTAACTCTGTGTTCTAACTCTGTGTGTTCTAACTCTGTGTTCTAACTCTGTGTGTTCTAACCCTTCTGTGTTCTAACTCTGTGTGTTCTAACTCTGTGTGTTCTAACTCTGTGTTCTAACTCTGTGTGTTCTAACCCTGCTGTGTTCTAACCCTGCTGTGTTCTAACCCTGCTGTGTTCTAACTCTGCTGTGTTCTCCTGTCCAGGTCAGATTCGGAGATCCTGGGCTACGCTCTGGACACTCTCTACAACATCATCTGCAATGATGAAGAGGAAGAACAAGGTACTGCTCACCTGTCCTAGGTGCTCCCACACCTGTCCTCCTCAGAGCCACACCTGTCCTCTCTTCAGAGCCACACCTGTCCTCTTCAGAGCCACACCTGTCCTCTCCTAGGCGCTCCCACACCTGTCCTCTCCTAGGTGTTCCCACACCTGTCCTCTCCTAGGTGTTCCCACACCTGTCCTCTCCTAGGTGTTCTCACACCTGTCCTCTCTTCAGAGCCACACCTGTCCTCCTCAGAGCCACACCTGTCCTCCTCAGAGACACACCTGTCCTCTCCTAGGTGTTCCCACACCTGTCCTCTCCTAGCCACACCTGTCCTCTCCCAGGTGTTCCCACACCTGTCCTCTCCTAGGTGTTCCCACACCTGTCCTCTCCTTACAGCCACACCTGTCCTCTTCAGAGCCACACCTGTCCTCCTCATAGCCACACCTGTCCTCCTCATAGCCACACCTGTCCTCCTCATAGCCACACCTGTCCTCCTCATAGCCACACCGCTTCCCTCTCCTTCCTACACCCTCTCCCAGATGGCAATAATTCCCAGCAGCCTGTGCTCTCCTAAGCTGTTCCCTACACCTGTCCCATTCTTGCTCCAGTGTTCCTAAGCACCTGGTCCTCCCCACTCAGTTGTGCTGCTGTTCTCTGTGCCCAGCGACCATGTGCAGTCGTGACACCAGTGGCGAGTCTTATCTCGCGCGACACCTGTCCCTCTCCCAGGTTTGTCACCATCACATCTACCGTTCTACCCCTGTGGACTTTTCCCCATATTGTCGCTACTCCATATGTGTTCTATCCCACCCCTGTCATATACTCCCTGAGGTTTTCCACACACCTTTTCCCATTTACTCTTGTTCTAGGTTTTACGTCTAGCTTCTACTTCATCACTGTGGCCAATCTTTCTTCAGAAGAGCCAACCCCAGAGTCTGCTTTTGTTCCACTCTCAGGAGACCCACACCTGTCCTCTCCTTACAGCCACACCTGTCCTCTCCCAGGTGTTCCCACACCTGTCCTCTCTTCATAGCCACACCTGCAGTCTATTTTCCTCATGGTACACAGGACAGTGTCTGTGGTTGAGAAGCAGCATGCTAATGCACTACTATCATGGTCTCTGTGTGTAACATGCGTGTGGTCACACATTGCTATCATGGTCTCTGAGTGTAACGTGTGTGGTCACACATTGCTATCATGGTCTCTGTGTGTAACATGCGTGTGATCACACATTGCTATCATGGTCTCTGTGTGTAACATGCGTGTGATCACACATTGCTATCATGGTCTCTGAGTGTAACGTGTGTGGTCACACATTGCTATCATGGTCTCTGAGTGTAACGTGTGTGGTCACACATTGCTATCATGGTCTCTGAGTGTAACGTGTGTGTGGTCACACATTGCTATCATGGTCTCTGTGTGTAACATGCGTGTGGTCACACATTGCTATCATGGTCTCTGTGTGTAACATGCGTGTGATCACACATTGCTATCATGGTCTCTGAGTGTAACATGCGTGTGATCACACATTGCTATCATGGTCTCTGTGTGTAACATGCGTGTGGTCACACATTGCTATCATGGTCTCTGTGTGTAACATGCGTGTGATCACACATTGCCATCATGGTCTCTGTGTGTAACATGCGTGTGGTCACACATTGCTATCATGGTCTCTGAGTGTAACGTGTGTGTGGTCACACATTGCTATCATGGTCTCTGTGTGTAACATGTGTGTGGTCACACATTGCTATCATGGTCTCTGAGTGTAACATGCGTGTGATCACACATTGCTATCATGGTCTCTGTGTGTAACATGTGTGTGGTCACACATTGCTATCATGGTCTCTGAGTGTAACATGCGTGTGATCACACATTGCTATCATGGTCTCTGTGTGTAACATGCGTGTGATCACACATTGCTATCATGGTCTCTGTGTGTAACATGCGTGTGATCACACATTGCTATCATGGTCTCTGAGTGTAACATGCGTGTGATCACACATTGCTATCATGGTCTCTGTGTGTAACATGCGTGTGATCACACATTGCCATCATGGTCTCTGTGGGTAACATGTGTGTGGTCACACATTGCTATCATGGTCTCTGTGTGTAACATGCGTGTGATCACACATTGCTATCATGGTCTCTGTGTGTAACATGCGTGTGGTCACACATCAAGCCTCCGGATCTAAACCTTCTTGTCAGTGTTTGATGATTCTTTTTTCTCTTTCTCTCCTCCATGTTTTAACCCTGCAGACGAATCAGAAGGTAAAACTACAGTTTTGTGTTTGACGTCACCCTGTCGTGTTGGTGCTCAGCTGTGCATGCTCCCCACAGCTGAGCTGTGAGCTGTCCTCTGTCCTGGGAGTGTGTAAGGATGCAGGCTGATCCTCATGAGGAAACACCGTCTCTACATGCTTGTCTGCTATGCTGGACCTTTTGTTTTTTTTCATTTTTTACTAAAAGGTCTCTTCAACTCAAGCATGTTCTAGGTGTTAGGGTTTCTGTTCAGCTTTTGATACGCCCAGCCTAGGAGAAGCTGGAGGTTTGTGTGTGTGCGTGGGGTGTGTATGGGTATGTGTGAGTGTGAAAATGACCCCCACACTGCCTTGCTTGTGCTGCTAGCCTTACCCCTGCCCCAGGGAAGCATAACCCTCTGCCTGGTTAGTAGCACCCTGGGTCATAAACACAACTAGAGCTCACTGGCGGTGCAACTAACCGGCTAACTAGCTCACCTCGTAACTAGTTTGCTCACCTCTTGCTAACTAGCTCACCTTGTAACTAGCTAGCTCACCTCTTGCTAACTAGCTCACCTCGTAACTAGCTAGTTCACCTCTTGCTAGCTGGCTCACCTCGTAACTAGCTAGCTCACCTCTTGCTAACTAGCTCACCTCGCAACTAGCTAGCTCACCTCTTGCTAACTAGCTCACCTCGTAACTAGCTAGCTCACCTCTTGCTAGCTGGCTCACCTCGTAACTAGCTAGCTCACCTCTTGCTAACTAGCTCACCTCGTAACTAGCTAGCTCACCTCTTGCTAACTAGCTCACCTAGCTCATCTCTAATGTTGATTTACTTGACTGAAATGCTTCCTTGTTCCGGCATGGTTGGACAGGTGAACAGACAGCTCTCTGTAACCTGGTATCCATGCTAAGGCTCTTCTACACTGCTATAATATCTATGCGTCTCCCTCCTCCCTATCGCTCCCTCACTCCCTCTCCTTCCTTCTGCCTCCTCACCTCTCCTCCTCTCCTTCCCTCCCTCCCTCCCTCCCTCCTCCCTCGTCTCTGGTTTACAGTGCCTCTGTTATGCTGAGGTTCTCTAGCTTGGCGTTATGCTGGAACGATCTAGAAGTGTTATTCTTGTTGACCACTGACAGGGTTCCACCCAACCCTCTGGAGTTGTGTCTAGCCGGTTGTGGTGGCGGAGAGATGATGTTAGCAAGTCTGCTGTTTAAAGTCAACAGGTTGTCTTGCTGGTCTGTGACTCTGTCGCCTCCTACTGGTCTACTGCTGAGTGGGCTAGCTCTGCAGTTAGTAGGAGACTGGGAGGAATCTGCAGTGTTAATAACCGTCAGTGTGTGTTACTAACGTGTGTGGTGTTACTAACGTGTGTGTGTGTGTAGTCAACTGTGTTCAAGTGTTGTGTTAGAACTGTGTGCCGTGTGTGGTTGTTAAGTGAACTGTGTGTGTGTGTGTTAGTAACTCTGTGTGTGTGTTACTATCTGTGTGTGTCTGTGTTAATCAACTGGCGTGTCCGTGTGTTTGTTTGAACTTCTTGTGTGTGTTGGTAAACCTCTCGTGTGTGTGTGTGTTGTGTAAGTGAGTGTGTGTGAATGTTGCCTGTGCCCATGTGTATGTGTGTGTTGGTTGTGTGTGTGATGTTGGTGTGTCATTTATACTGTGTTGTTGTGTTGGTAACGCTCTCTATGTTTTGTTGTTGTGTCTTGGGTAACCCTAGGTGTATGGTGTTGTTTTGGTGTGGTGTGGTGGTGTGCTGGTGTGCTTGTGTGTTAGTGTGTCTGTTGGCTTTTCTTGCTGGTTTGTGTTAACTCTGGTGTTTTTTTTTGTGTTTTGTGTGTGTTGTGGCTTTGTTGGCTTTTATTTGGTTGATGGTGTTTTTTTTTGTTTGTGTGTGTCTGTGTTGTTGTGTTGTGTGCTACATGCTTGCACTTGCTCGTGTGGTTTTGCTGAGGGTTAAGTGGTCTGTCGCCTCAACCTTCTGGCGGAACTGTGTGCATCGTCTCAGAGGCCACGCATGCACGGGATGTGCAGGAACACACGCACGCGCACGCACGCACACACGTACGCGCGCACCTCGCATAAGCGAGTGTCTGCTTGTGTTTCATTAGTTCGAGTCCGATAAACTCTCTGTGTGCTTGCTTAGATGAGTGATAACTGGTAATCAGAGATATTAGTTCTTGAACCTTTGCTCCGCTCCTGTCCCTGACAGCATTTTGATGCAGTACAATCCTAAACCCTTTCGGTCGTGACTCTGCGCGTTCTGCTTGCTTCGTCTCTCTTCTAATTCTCTCCTGTGTGCTGCCTCTCTCTCTTTTTCCCTCTCTATCTTTCTCTCTCTCACCCTCTCTCTCTGCCTTCCTGTCTACCTTTCCATCTGCCTTTCAGTCTGTCTGTCTACCTTTCTGTCTGCCTGCCTGCCCTACATGCCTACCTGTCTGTCTATCTACCCGTCTGTCTACCTGCCTGTCCGTCTTTCTAGTTGTCTGCCTGCCTGTCTGCATGTCTCTCTGCCTGCCTGCCTGCCTGCCTCCTGCCTGACTGTCGTGGTTGTTAACTCGTCCTTGTGCTGTTGCTGTCTGCTGTCTGCCTGGACTGTCTGATCTTGTCTGCTTCCTGTCGAGTCTTCTGTCTGGTCTGTGCTGTTGTCTGTATGCCGATGGTATTTTCCGGCGTACGAATCTCTATTGATACGCTCATCTGCCAGTGATGCTACGAACTCCACATCTGTCTGCCCTGTCGTGACGTGTGGGAATTTAACGGCTGTCTCCCTTTTGCATCCTTACCGGCGTTCCCGTCTCCAATTCTGTGTGTGTGTGTTGGTGTTGTTTTTTTCGTGGAGGGGGGAGGGGGGGGGGGGGGGGGGGGCGGTTATTAACTCTCTTCCCCCCCCCCCCCCCCCCCCCCCCACCCCCCCCCCCCCCCCCCCCCCCCCCTTTTTTTTTTGTTTTGTTTTTCCTCCGCAGCCCATCTGCCCCCGCCCCCCCCCCCTGCCTCCTTCCCCCCCGCTACTCTCCCCCCTCCCCTCCTCGCCCGCGCCCCTCGCCCCCCCCCCCCCTTGAACCTCATCTTCGCACACTTCCTCCCGCCCCCACCCTCCTCGCTCCTCCCCTCGCGCGCTTCGCCCTGGCGCCTCTCTCCATCTCTCTCCCGCCCCGCCCCCCCAGTCCGCCTCTTGACACTCTGATCAATTCTCCATCAAATCCTAATGCTGTGGTTTAACTCAAGTGTGGCATCTTAATTAGAACGATAACTGCACACTGTCAGGGTCATCGACTCCGCCTGCCGCTGCCCAATGCCTCCCATCGACAGCCTGCCAGCCCCGAGAGCGAGGATCGAGTAGGGGAGGTGATGATGGAGTGGAGGACAGATGGGATGCGTGTGAGGGTGGCGATCTTTGTGGTGTGTGGGGGGATGGGAATCTTGTGCATTTTGGGTTGTTTGGAGGGGGTCAGGTTTGGAGCGGGGGGGCATTTGAAGGCGGGGTGTGTAACCATATGCCGCGAAAGGGAAACTGATTCATATGTGTATGGGGTAGAATGTAAGCATACGTACATCGAGAGTGCGTGACTGGAAGGGAAGAGAGAAGGGGAGGGAAGAGGAGAGATGAGAGATTGTACGCCAGTAGCGGGAGGATAGGTGATTCGAAATGGATTTGACAGTAAGACCTGCGAGACTGCAGAGAGCGAGAGTAGACGAGAAGAGAGTAGAGATGGAGGAGAGAGGTATGAGTCGATCTTGTACAGGACAAGTTCATCCGCGGGATGTATGAAATGCCACGTTGAGAGAAATGGAGGGAGGGCAAAGTGCATTGACGACTCAGTAAAAGGGGATGCTAGAACTACATAGCGTGGAGAGAGGAAGCAAGGGAGAGAAACAGAGAGAGGAGGAAGCGGTACTGGTAAGAGGAGATGGGACCTAGTGTGAGCGGAAGGACAAAACACCACCGAAGTTAACAGAAGCGACGACAGGAGAAGACACACACAACAAGCCCCCATGCTGTTTATCTACGCTTTAGCTCACACACTTGAGCTACTCTTCCCCTACCACACACTGAACACATTACACCTGCGCGACGACACGGGCACCCAGCACCGCATCACGAACCACTCCATCGACGGTGACAATCACAACACGGCGCTCACCATCTCCGGCGCCACCACGTGTATAACAGGGCCCTTATGCAGCTCTCTGTGCCTTCGCGCCTACATGCTACGTGCGCACACTGTGTGTGAGTGTGTTTGGCTATCATCTGAGCGACACGAGCCTAGCAGGCGCACGCACCACGCGATTATAACATGTGACACACTCGAATATCCCGCGTATTGTCGTTTACATCCGAGCAGCAGACACAATGCCGCTAGTCCCAACATCAGCCCATGAAATATTGAAGGCGCTATCTACGACAACACCACAGGCACCGCTCGAGCGCGTGAGCATCCGAGCAGAGTCCACACTCTATCGAGCACACCCCACGAGGTGCGCACCGCAGACAACGACACTGGAGCACAATGTAACGTCATGTACACACACGACAACTCATCAACGAGGCGAAACAGCGACACCCGACCCCGTCTGCCGCGCCCACAAGGGCTGACACACACATGCTGCCCCGCTCGAGCCCCCCACTCTGCTGTACAGCACACACACACACACTCACACACACCATGACACACCACTCTCGCGCCGCTTGTCTCCTCTTGCCCTGGCCATCCTTGCTTCTTCAATCCTTCAAGCAGCCCCTCCCCCGCTCCTACTACACCTCAGTTACTCATGGGTGTGAAGGGCCCCCCCCTGCCCCCCCCCGCGTGAGCTGCTTTGTCGTCGCGCGTGGCACGAGAGGTGCACGTGCGATCGGGGTTCGTGTGTGTGTGTCTGCGAGAGAGATGTGTGGGGGTGTGTGTGCGTGCGTGCGTGGGTGTATGTCTGACGTGGTGCGTGGTGCGTGAAAAAGGCCCGTTTCTTTTGGTTTGTTCGTGCCACGGTTTATTTTTCCTTGTTTCCAGACAGGGAAGCTCGCCTTTCTCTGTTTTAGACCTGTCAAGTGCTGATCTCCCTCCCTCCTATTTTCCACAGTTGGTTTTTTCAGAGGGGGAGGAGAGAAGAGTGGCAGGGTGAGGGAGAGAGAGAGATGAGGCGGCAATTGAGTAAGTAAGTAGAGACTTTCCCTTTTTACTGACAAATAAAGAAATCAAAATCATTATGGCCTTTGAAGGTTTGTGTGTGGTGGCGAGGAGTGGTCAGACCTCATGGAGTATTTTGTGGTATACTTGTGCGTCCTGGCGTCCCTCTCTCTCTCGCTTGCCCGTCTGCCTCCGCGCTATGTCTCTCTCTCTACCCTCTCTCTCTTGCTATTTGTCTTCTCTCCTTCTCTTCTCCTCTTCTCCCTCTCTTTCTCTTCCATCTCTGCGTGTTTCGTTAGCTCTCTCTTTTTCCCTCTCTCTACCTCCTTCTCTCTTTCTCTACCTCACTCACTGTCACACTCCAGCTCTTACTACTCTCTGCCTCACCATTCTCTTTTTCTCACCCTCTCCACCTTTCTCTTGCTCTCTCTCTGTGTGTGTCTGTGTGTGGCTGTGTGTGTGCAACGTCCTACCTGCCTGCTTGCCTGACTATGTGTATGTGTGTGTCAGTGTTTGTGTGTGCGTGTGTCCGTGTGTGCTGTTGTGTTCCGTGCGCGTTGTGTTGTGATGTGTGTGTGTGCGTGTGTGTGTGTGTGTGTGAGTCAGGAGTTTGACTTCATGTCGCTGGCCTGGTGTGAACGCTTGCTGACGGCTCTGCTGAAGCACCAGTGTTCCCAAGTGCAACGATCATCCTGGTCAGCCCTATGGGTGAGACACATAGACCACAGATATACACACACACGAGACACAACATCCCTATGGGTGAATACAGATTTACACACACAGAACACACACAGTTATACACACACAGAGACACACACAGACTAT
>BROE01000012.1:17058168-17060405 GCA_036571765.1 Plecoglossus altivelis | reverse complement strand
TGTCTCTCTGTGTGTCTCACTGTCTGTCTGTGTCTCTCTGTGTCTGTCTCTCTGTGTGACTCTGTCTGTCTGTCTCACTGTTTCTCTGTGTCTGTCTGTGTCTCTCTGTGTGTCTGTGTCTCTCTGTGTGTCTGTGTCTGTCAATACCAGGAGCATGAAATAGAGGCTCTCTTGAGACTGAAAACGTGATTGCACTCAGTTACCTCTCCTCCTCTTCCTCTCTCTCTCCCCTCTCTACTCCCCTTCCTCTCTCTCCCCCCACTCTCTACCCCCTCTCTCTCTCCCCTCTCTACTCCCCCCTCTCTCCCCTCTCTCTCTCCCCTCTCCCCCCTCCAGGGAGAAGTTGAAGCAGCTGATAGAGAAGCGTATTGGGAAGGAGAACTTTGTGGAGAAGCTGGGATTCATCACCAAACATGAGCTGTACTCCCGAGCTGCCCAGCGTCCACAGCCCACCTCCCCGTCCCAGGAACACATGCTGTTTGACCACGAGTTCACCAAGCTGGTCAAGGAACTGGAGGGTTAGAGAGACACACACGCTCCTACACACTGCTACACACACACACACTGCTACACACGCACACACTGCTACACACACACACGCACACACACTCCTACACACACACGCACACACGCACTCCTACACACACACAGACTCCTACACACACACACTCCTACACACACACACTCGTACACACACACACTCGTACACACACACACTCCTACACACACACCGATACACACACTCCTACACACACACACACTCCTACACACACAAACACACACAGATGGTCCTACACACACACACACACAGATGGTCCTACACACACACACACACACACATAGTCTTCAGTGGGTTGTTTCCGTGGTAACGTGTTTCTGTTCCTGCTCAGGTGTCATCACTAAAGCAGTACACAAGTCCAGTGAGGAGGAGAAGAAGGAGGAGGAGGTGAAGAAGACTCTGGAACAGCATGACAGCATCGTGACCCAGTACAAGGATCTGATCAGGGAGCAGGTGGGACACACACACATATACACACACATATATACACACACACATATACACACACACACAGACACACACATATACACACACATATATACACACACACACATATACACACACATATATACACACACACATATATACACACACATATATACACACACACACATATATATACACACACACACACACACACATATACACACACACACAGAAACACACACAGAAACACACACAGACACACACACACACACACACAGAAACACACACACACACAGAAACACACACACACACACATATACACACAGACACACACAGACAGAAACACACACAGAAACACACAGACACACACAGACACACACACACACACATATACACACAGACAGACAGACACACAGACAGAAACACACACAGACGCATATACACACATAGACGCACACACAGACACACACACAGACGCGCACACTCACACAGACACACACACTCAGACAGTGGCCGCCTGCTGTTCCCCAGGACGCCCAGATCCAGGAGCTGAGGGAGCAGGTGGGAACACTAGCAGCACGGAGTGACACCCTGCAGACCACCGTAACCCAGCAACAAGCTCAGATCCAGCAGCACAAGGACCAGTACAACATCCTCAAACTGAAGCTGGGTAGGACACACACACACACACACACTCTCTCTCACACACACACACACTCTCTCTCACACACACACACAGACTCACTCACACACACACACTCTCTCACACACAATCACACACACTCTCTCTGACACACACACACACACAGACTCACTCACACACACTCTCTCACACACAATCACACGCACACACACACTCACTCACAGACACACATACAGACGCACTCACTAACAAACCATCAGCATCAGGATGTTTTTTTTAAACCAAAACAGAGAAACAGGTGTTTTCTGTTTGGTGTCCCTGCAGGTAAAGGAGAGGGCCAGGGCGGGGCTCAGGGCGGGGCTCAGGGCGGGGGGCTGCCCCCGGTGAACGGGCTCCAGGCTGAGGAGGTGACTACACACACACACCTCCTACACACACACCGATACACACACTCCTACACACACACATCTACACACACACACACACACACACAGATGGTCCTAACACACACACAACACACCACACACACAGATGGTCCTACCAACACACACTCCCATGCAGCCACACATAGTCTTCACACCACCACAGTGGGTGTCCTCACGGAACGTG
>BROE01000012.1:17048168-17055668 GCA_036571765.1 Plecoglossus altivelis | reverse complement strand
ATACTACTACAGTACTGCATAAATACTCATACAGTACTGCCTCAATACTACTACAGTACTGCCTTAATACTCCTACATTACTGCCTCAATACTCCTACAGTACTGCTTCAATACTCCTACAATACTGCCTCAATACTCCTACAGTACTGCCTCAATACTCCTACAGTACTGCTTCAATACTCCTACAGTACTGCCTCAATACTACAACAGTACTGCCTCAATACTCCTAAAGTACTGCTTCAATACTCCTACAGTACTGCTTCAATACTCCTACAGTACTGCCTTAATACTACAATACTGCCTCAATACTCCTACAGTACTGCTTCAATACTCCTACAGTACTGCCTCAATACTCCTACAGTACTGCTTTAATACTCCTACAGTACTGCTGTAATACTCCTACAGTACTGCCTCAATACTACAACAGTACTGCTTTAATACTCCTACAGTACTGCCTCAATACTCCTACAGTAGTGCCTCAATACTCCTACAATACCGCCTCAATACTCCTACAGTACTGCTTCAATACTCCTACAGTACTGCCTCAATACTACAACAGTACTGCCTCAATACTCCTAAAATACTGCTTCAATACTCCTACAGTACTGCCTCATTACTCCTACAGTACTGCTTCAATACTCATACAGTACTGCCTCAATACTACAACAGTACTGCCTCAACACTCCTACAGTACTGCTTTAATACTCCTACAGTACTGCTTCAATAGTCCTACAATACCGCCTTAATACTCCTACAGTACTGCTTCAATACTACTATAGTACTGCTTCAATACTCCTACAGTACTGCTTCAATACTCATACAGTACTGCCTCAATACTACAACAGTACTGCCTCAATACTCCTACAGTACTGCTGTAATACTCCTACAGTACTGCTTCAATACTCCTACAATACTGCCTCAATACTACAACAGTACTGCCTCAATACTACAACAGTACTGCTTTAATACTCCTACAGTACTTTCTCAATACTACTGCAATACTGCTGCAATAAATACTCCTACAGTACTGCTTTTATACTACTACAGTACTGCTTCAATACTACAACAGAACTGCCTCAATACTCCTACAGTACTGCTTCAATACTACTGCAATACTAATACAGTACTTGTTCAATACTACTACAGTACTGGCTCAATACTACTGCAGTAATACTACAGTACTACTGCAATACTACTACTACTTCTCCACTGTACTACAACTGATAGGTGATGTTTATTTTTCTCCCCTTCTCCTTCACTTCCTGCCCCCCCCTTCTCCTTCACTTCCTGCCCCCCTTCTTCCTTCACTTCCTGCCCCCCTCTCCTTTACTTCCTGCCCCTTCCCTCTCTACTTCCTGCCCCCCCCCTCTCCTTTACTCCTTGCCCCCTTCTCCTTTACTTCCTGCCTCCTTCTCCTTCACTTCCTGCCCCCCCCTTCTCCTTTACTTCCTGCCCCCTTCTCCTTCACTTCCTGCCCCCTTCTCCTTTACTTCCTGCCGCCTTCTCCTTTACTTCCTGCCGCCTTCTCCTTTACTTCCTGCCCCCTTCTCCTTTACTTCCTGCCCCCTTCTCCTTCACTTCCTGCCCCCTTCTCCTTTACTTCCTGCCCCCTTCTCCTTTACTTCCTGCCCCCTTCTCCTTTACTTCCTGCCCCCTTCTCCTTTACTTCCTGCCCCCTTCTCCTTTACTTCCTGCCCCCTTCTCCTTCACTTCCTGCCCCCCCCTTCTCCTTTACTTCCTGCCTCCTTCTCCTTCACTTCCTGCCCCCTTCTCCTTTACTTCCTGCCCCCTTCTCCTTTACTTCCTGCCCCCTTCTCCTTCACTTCCTGCCCCCCTTCTCCTTTACTTCCTGCCCCCTTCTCCTTCACTTCCTGCCCCCTTCTCCTTTACTTCCTGCCCCCTTCTCCTTTACTTCCTGCCCCCTTCTCCTTCACTTCCTGCCCCCCCTTCTCCTTCACTTCCTGCCCCCGTTCTCCTTTACTTCCTGCCCCCTTCTCCTTCCCCTCTTCCTGCCCCCTTCTCCTTTACTTCCTGCCCCCTTCTCCTTTACTTCCTGCCCCCTTCTCCTTCACTTCCTGCCCCTTCTCCTCACTTCCTGCCCCCCTTCTCCTTTACTTCCTGCCCCCTTCTCCTTCACTTCCTGCCCCCCCTTCTCCTTCACTTCCTGCCCCCCCCCTTCTCCTTCACTTCCTGCCCCCCCTTCTCCTTTACTTCCTGCCTCCTTCTCCTTCACTTCCTGCCCCCCCTTCTCCTTCACTTCCTGCCCCCCCTTCTCCTTTACTTCCTGCCCCCTTCTCCTTCACTTCCTGCCCCCTTCTCCTTCACTTCCTGCCCCCCCTTCTCCTTTACTTCCTGCCCCCTTCTCCTTCACTTCCTGCCCCCCCCTTCTCCTTCACTTCCTGCCCCCCCTTCTCCTTTACTTCCTGCCCCCTTCTCCTTTACTTCCTGCCCCCTTCTCCTTTACTTCCTGCCCCCTTCTCCTTTACTTCCTGCCCCCTTCTCCTTTACTTCCTGCCCCCTTCTCCTTTACTTCCTGCCCCCTTCTCCTTCACTTCCTGCCCCCCCTTCTCCTTCACTTCCTGCCCCCCTTCTCCTTCACTCCTGCCCCCCTTCTCCTTTACTTCCTGCCCCCTTCTCCTTCACTTCCTGCCCCCTTCTCTCTTCATTCCTCCCCCCTTCTCCTTCACTTCCTGCCCCCTTCTCCTTTACTTCCTGCCTCCTTCTCCTTCACTTCCTGCCCCCCCTTCTCCTTCACTTCCTGCCCCCTTCTCCTTCACTTCCTGCCCCCCCTTCTCCTTCACTTCCTGCCCCCCCTTCTCCTTCACTTCCTGCCCCCCCTTCTCCTTCACTTCCTGCCCCCCCTTCTCCTTCACTTCCTGCCCCCTTCTCCTTTACTTCCTGCCCCCTTCTCCTTTACTTCCTGCCCCCTTCTCCTTCACTTCCTGCCCCCCCAGGCCTCAGCAGGTGCCCCCAGTGATGAGAGTACAACAGCAGAGCTGGAAAGACGGCTGGCAGCACAGACTGCAGAGATGGAGAAACTTAAGGTCTGTCTCACACCACTCTTTCACACTTACAAACACACAGACCTTGACACTCACACAGTCTCCTCCTCCTCCTCCCTTCCCTCAGGAGGAGGTGCGTGTGCTGGAGGAGGGCCGGGCAGGGCAAGATCAGCAGCTGGCCTCGTGCAGCAGCACGTCAGCCATCCTCCAGGCGGAGAAGAGCCGCTTGGAGACGGAGCTACAGGAGTCCAGGAGAGAACAGGACGACCTGCTGATGCTACTGGCAGACCAGGACCAGAAGATCACCAGCCTCAAGGGCCGACTCAGGGACCTGGGGGAGACGGTAAGGGACCTGGGGGAGATGGGAGAGACCTGGGGGACACAGGAGGGACCTGGGGGAGACAGAAAGGACATGGGGGAGAGAGGAGGGACCTGGGGGAGACGGTAAGGGACCTGGGAGGGACATGGGGCAGAGAGGAGGGACCTGGGGGAGACGGGAGAGACATGGGGGAGACGGTAAGGGACCTGGGGGAGAGAGGAGGGACCTGGGGGAGACGGTAAGGGACCTGGGGGAGAGAGGAGCAACCTGGGGGAGACAGGAGGGACCTGGGAGAGACAGGAGGGACATGGGGGAGACAGGAGGGACATGGGGAAGACAGTGGGGGAGGGAGAGGGAGCTGGTGGAGGGAGGAGAGGAGGGGAGGAGAAGGTCAAGACAGGTGAATGTGTCTTAACCTGCCAGTCGTTTTGTGGTGTCCTTCCCGCCCCTCTCGCCCTAGTTAGAATGTGTCCCTGTCCTCACAGATCGATGACGAAGACGACCTGGATCCCAGAGACCCGTCAGAGGAAGAGGAGGAGGACGACTAGAGAACCAGGGTGAAAGAGAGACAGAGAGAGAGAGAGGTAGAATTCTGGCAGGCGAAAATAGACGCTGTTGGCATTGGCCATGTGGGTGACAGTACGCTGACAGAGACATGGAAGGATCTAGCAACTTCTAGGACTAATGCTGTAGCGCTTTCTTATCCCCACCTCCATTCCTTCTTTCACTTCCCTCGTTCCCCTCCTCCATTTTTTAAACGCGTGTAGATTTTATTCCGAGATGGAGAAGTGGTCGAGTCAGCGATGTTTTTCGTCTCAAGTCGTTCGCCTTTGCTTCGCTTCCACCAGCAGCTCAGCAGCTCCCCTCAGGAGACACCCTGGGTCAGGTGGAGACACCCTGGGGTCGTGTGGAGACGCTCTGGGGTTGGATGGAGATGCCCTGGGGTTGGGTGGAGACGCCCTGGGGTCGGGTGGAGATGCCCTGGGTCTTACGAGTCTGTCTGCTGCCGTTCTGTCCATCTCAGCCAACCTATCTCATGATCTGCAGCTGGTCTAGTTGCCTTGAGTGTCCCTCACCGACTAACTCCATCCTACAATGCAGAATTCAGACGCCCCCTATCTGCTACCACAGGAACTGCACTGGACACCCCTCTCCCTCGTTCCCATGATGCAGTGCAGATGCACAGATGTGTGTTGGACTTCTCAACTGCACCTGCAGCTGCCTCCGAGTCATCAACGCACAGACACTACAAACCAATCAGAAAGGAGAGCAGGTAGTTTCCACCGACAACACAGGGATAATTTTTAGTTGGCCAACATGATTTTTCTCTTAGCTTATTGTGGCCGTGACTCAGCCCACTTCTGCCTGGTCCAGACTTCCCTAAACTCCTCAGAGATCTTGAACTCACCTTGCTTCTGCTGAATCTCATCTTGTGTCTCTTACAGGTTTAGTTAAAGCAGGTCAGATTTAGTTTTCATTTGTGATTCACCTCATTTTCTCTTCACTCACTTTACGATATGCTGCAAAACTAGCCAACACACAAGACGTGTATGAAGTGTATGGGGGGGGGGGGAGGGGGTGCGGAGAGGGGGTGCGGAGCGCGGTGCGCAATATTCTTGCAACTGGTCCAAGAATTCGGCTTCTGTAACTTAACGATTAATGAGCCACAATGAAAATAAATAAATTGTAAATCTATTAATCTGTGTGCTTGTTGGAATACTTTGTACAATTTTGCTTAATCTGCACTGTGAAATATTTTTTAAGTGATTGTTCATTTCAGAATTTCACTTTAATAATTTAGACCGTTTAATGATTTATTAAATATGTTACAAAATATAACAACCGATCTAAGAAATATTTTGACAAGCTGGTTTATGCTTAAAATGTTCAGTTCTGTACATGTTTGAGTGGGTGGTCTATCAAGGTGGCCTGTTTCTCCTGGGGTCTCCTGGTCCTGATGGACATTAGCATGTTAGCATGTTAACACAGGCTCCTATTAATCTGAGGAGCTTCTGTACAGCAACAGGCATGCTAACAGACGTCTGTGCAATGCTAACATATGTGTTAGCTATGCTAACAGACGTGCGTGCAATGCTAACAGATGTGTTAGCTACGCTTACAGACATGCTAGCTACGCTTACAGACATGCTAGCTGTGCTAACAGACGTGCTAGCTATGCTAACAAACAGTATTACACTACCAGGAACTCCAAGGGGATTCTAAGGAGCGTTTTTGTTCAAGATGGTCTCTCATAGTTTTCACAGTTTTATTCCTGTTCCTAAATGCTGTTGACTTGTCTCTTCCACTTCCAACACTAATCATGTTATGACTTGAGACAATGTTTGTTCGTAGACGACGCATAAAGTTTTGTCTTAGTTTGATTTAACAGCACTGGAGTTTTCTTGTTTCCAGGTTGAATAAATGATACAAAGTATTCATCCTGCACAGGTGCTTGATACACTGTGGATGGTGGATAGGGTGGGGGTGTGTGAGGGTGGTGTGTGTGGGGTGGAGGTTAGGATGGGGTGGTGTGGGGGTGGAGGTGGAGGTTAGGGTGGGGGTGGTGTGAGGGGTGGGGGTGGTGTGAGGGGTGGGGGTGGTGTGAGGGGTGGGGGTGGTGTGAGGGTGGAGGTTAGGGTGGGGGTGGTGTGAGGGTGGAGGTTAGGGTGGGGGTTAGGATGGGGGTGGTGGTGGGGGTGGGGTTAGGTGGGGTGGTGTGAGGGTGGAGGTGGAGGTTAGTGTGGGGTTGGTGTGAGGGTGGAAGTGGAGGTTAGGGTGGGGGTGGTGTGAGGGTGGGGTGGAGGTTAGGGGTGGGGGTGGTGAGAGGGTGGGGGGAGGTTAGTGTGGGGTTTGGGTGTGAAGGGGGAGTGGAGGTTAGGTGGGGGTGGTTCTAGGAGGGTGGGGTGGTGGGTGCGGGTGTGGCTGAGGTTGGAGATTTGGGTGGTGTGGAGGTGGGGGTTGGAGGTTAGGGTGGGGGTGAGGCAGATCAAAGGACCTTGGAGGGACACCTGGTTCCGGTGTCTCAAACACTCCAACACACATACACCCACACACATACACCACACACAGACACCACACACACATACACACACACAACATACAACACACAAACACACAAAACAAAACAACACACCATCCAACAAACACATACACAACACAAGTCTGGGTGAAAACACTGGGGAAAAGATCCTTGGAGACAAACCTTTGTTGCTATGAAGACACTTCCTGCCTGGCTGGTGGGCTGGTTTTCCACTCTGTAGACTGAGGGCTGTCTCACACACACACAAACCAGCACACATGCGCACACACTCTCCTCAACCACACACACACACACACGCCTCAATCAACAACTAAACTACCGCACCCACATGCTTGGAAACATGTGGGTGCGGCTTGTTAGCTTCAGTGAACAACATCTTAAATTCCTTGAGAACTCAGATCAACGCTTTTCTGACCAGTTCGCCTATTGTTGCACCTACAACGGTGACCTGTGACCTCATCCCCTGCAACAGTGACCTGTGACCTGTCGGCAATGGTCACAAGAGTCTGTTCTAATGGCTTCCAGTACTGTTCTGTATGTTTGAACCCTAACGCTGACCCTGACCTTAACCCTAACACTGACCCACACCCTAACCCTGACCCTAACACTGACCCTAACACTGACCCTAACCCTGACCCTAACCCTGACCTTAACACTGACCCTAACACTGACCCCAACATCAGGTACGAACCCTGACACTGACCCTAACACTGACCTTAACACTGACCCTAACACTGACCCTAACACTGACCTTAACCCTGACCCTAACACTGATCCTAACACTGACCCTAACACTGACCCTAACCCTGACCCTAACACTGACCCTAACACTGACCCTAACCCTGACCCTAACACTGACCTTAACACTGACCCTAACACTGACCCTAACCCTGACCCTAACACTGACCCTAACACTGACCCTAACACTGACCCTAACCCTGACCCTAACACTGACCCTAACACTGACCCTAACACTGACCCTGACCTTAACCCTAACACTGACCCTAACCCTGATCCACATTCTGACCCTAACACTGACCCACACCCTAACACTGACCCTAACACTGACCCTAACACTGACCCTTAACACTGACCCACACCCTAACCCTGACCCTAACACTGACCCTTAACACTGACCC
>BROE01000012.1:17033168-17043168 GCA_036571765.1 Plecoglossus altivelis | reverse complement strand
CAGAGAGGCCCCTGTCATGCAGGCTCCTACAGAGAGGCCCCGTCATGCAGGCTCCTACAGAGGGGCCTCATCATAGAGGGCCCTAGCTGAGGACACTGTTCGCTAGCACGAGTACACAAACATGGCATCTGCAGTTTTATTGGGTGTGTAGTTGTCAGGTACCAAAGTCCTGCTGATAGGAGCTCCTCGCAGAGAGAGGTGTGGCTTTAAGCAAACATGCCCTTGAGCCAGAGGGCTGTGATTGGCAGGTCATTTGTCAGGGTACACGTGTCACAATGACATGCTTATGTAACAGGAAGTTGCTTGTTCCTGCAAACACTGTTGTCCTGACAACGAGGCACGCCCAATAAACACGATTGATTTATATATTGATTGATTCTGAATTGAATTCCGGCCAGAATCTGTTCTGTGTTGATATTTTACTCAAAGTGCGCAGGAATTGTCTCAATGCATTCACGTATGCATGCATCTGAAGGCGGTAGCGAAGGAGTCTTGCCTGTAACCATTACATAGTTGAAGAAAACCATTAAGGGAAACAAGATGGTTGCTTCACAGGGAGAGATAGAGACACGTCTCTTCACACTTACCACCACAGTGCTTTTCTTTCAAATGAAGTATATGTGACAGTTCTGCTTGTATGTACAGATAACTGTGCTGGCTGCATGTGTGTGTGTGTCTGCCACCTGGTTTTCACCTGTTGAATAAACTGTGGATCTTACTGGTTGGATAACTGCCTGTAGCTGGATGATGTCAGCAACCATGGTTACCGTTCTGTCATAGATACCAGGCCAGTTGGTTTGTCCTCGGGCCTTACCCTTCATTATGACCTCACAGTCACCCCCCCCCCCCCCCCCCCAGCCCGCAGGGAGTGATGTCATAACAGAAAAGGATATGGGGTAATCAAAGAACTCTGGTGTTTCCATGCCGATGATCAGATACATTCCTGGTGTGTGTGGACAAGTTCCACGTCCACACACACCAGATGAGTCATTAAGGAGCCCTTAATATCCTGTGTGTAACCCTCAAACACAGCATGGAAGAGTGTTTCAGAGATATGACCCTTAATATCCTGTGTGTAACCCTCAAACACAGCATGGAAGAGTGTTTCTGAGATCTGAAACACTTTAAACACGTCTGTTATTGCCAGTACACTCTGTGTGTGTACAAACACTTATGGCAACATCCAACACAACACTATGAGCCCCTCCCCATGGCCTGACAGCCATGCATCCTCCAACCGTCTAGTGTGACACACACCACGCACACGCACACACACTCTCTCACCCTCCCCCCCACACACACCACACACTCACCCCGCCCCCCCCCACACACACTGTCACACACACTCACCCCCTCCCCCACACACACACTGCCTCCATCAACATTGTTATCTTCTGTCTTATGTCATTAGCCATAATACAGAAGATTTGTGTGTGTGTGTCTTAACATGAGAGATTGATTTTCTCTGATGGTGTGTGTGTGTGTGTGTGTGTGTGGTAACATGGGAGATGGATCTGCTCTGATTGCCTGAGAGAGAGAGAGGGAGAGAGGGAGGGAGAGAGAGAGGGAGAGAGAGAGGGAGGAGAGAAGACGGGAGAGAGAGAGGACGAGAAGGTATGAGAGAGAGAGGCAGGACGTCGCCGGAGAGAGAGAGAGGGAGAGAGAGAGAGAGAGAGAGAGGAGAGCGCTAGGTCACATGTCTCTCTGGTCGGTGGTGAAGGTTGGAAAGCATCTGTGCTATGCAAATCCTCCAGAGATCCATCCTATCTCCTTCCCCTTCCATCCTAGCTACACTCCCTTCCACCCTATCTCCTTCCCCATTCCATCCTAGCTACACTCCCTTCCACCCTATCTCCTTCCCCATTCCATCCTAGCTACACTCCCTTCCACCCTATATCCTTCCCATTCCATCCTAACCATGGTGTTTGAATTCGTAATTGGTTATGACATTTGCAAACAAATATTTCCCTCACGATTAAGACTCATCTTGGCTGCTGCACCAGCACTGACTAAACTGTTGCGTTAGCATCTGTATGTGTGTGTGTGTGTGTTAGTGTTTGTGTGTATGTGTGTTCATCCTGTGTATGAGTGGAGGATCTATGCAGTGTGTGTTAGTCTCTATTGTGTATGTGTGGTGTGTGTGTAGTTATGTGATGTGTGTGTGTAAGTGCGTTTCCTGTGTTAGTGCTGTGGTGTTGTGTGTGTGTAGAGGTATTTGTGTGTGTGTGTTAGTGCTGTGTTAGTGAGTATCTATGTGTGTAAGTGCTGTGTTAGTCCTGTGTTAGTGAGTATCTATGGGTGTGTGTTAGTGCTGTGTTAGTGAGTATGTGTGTGTGTTAGTGCTGTGTTAGTGAGTATCTATGTGTGTGTGTGTGTTAGTGCTGTGTTAGTGAGTATCTATGTGTGTGTGTGTTAGTGCTGTGTTAGTGAGTATGTCTGTGTGTGTGTTAGTGCTGTGTTAGTGAGTATCTATGTGTGTGTGTTAGTGCTGTGTGTGTAAGTGCTGTGTTAGTGAGTATCTATGTGTGTTAGTGCTGTGTTAGTGAGTATGTCTGTGTGTTAGTGCTGTGTGTGCGTGTTAGCGCTGAAACAGATTGAGGGGTGTGGCCAAGAGGTTTATGGGTCAATGAGCAGAACATGGCACTGTAGATAAAAGTGTGCGTGTTGTGTGTTGGTAGCTGTTGTAGATGTGTGCGTGTTGTGTTGGTAGCTCTTGTAGATGTGTGTATGCGTGTTGGTAGCTGTTGTAGACGTGTGTGTGTGTGTTGTGTGTTGGTAGCTGTTGTAGATGTGTGTGTGTGTGTGTTGTGTGTTGGTAGCTGTTGTAGACGTGTGTGTGTGTGTGTTGGTAGCTGCTGTAGATGTGTGTATGCGTGTTAAGAGGGAGAGACAGTCTGTGTTTTATCATTTATTCATAGCGAGGAGAGGCTCTTGCTACATGTTCTTCTGAATGAAGCAGAGATGGAAGTAACAAAGTTCAAATCCTTCCTTACTGGAGTAGTAGGTTTTTCTGGTGTCAGTACATGACTTAGCAAGAAATATATTCTTATATTTTTTTACTTGCACTTCTTACTGTTTTTTTTTACACATCTCTGTACTTTCCTGTGTGGGATTTTTAATCTTAAAAATAACAAAAAATATAATAGAAAATGACATTATGGATGAGACGTAGTGATGTAAACATGAATGAGACTACAGATTCAGTTCTCTACTCTCATCTCCCCCTCTCTCCTCTCCTTTCACTGCGTGTGAACTAAAGTTAATTTTTAAAGATTAAAAAACTGTTTTCGAAATAAAAAAAAAGTTTTGAAAGGTTGATGGGAAAAATCGGGGGAAAGACTAATTAGATAGATATTGTTTTCTTTGATCGCTTTACATCTTATCGTGCAAGCGAACTGCTTCTCCTGTTGTTAAACCTGTTTGCCTCAGACATATTTGAGATATGCAAGCAGGCCTTATAGTGGACTGGTCAGATTGGCTGTGGTCGGCTTAACTACCACAAGGTTGATAGATTTGATCGCAGTCTTCCTCAGAAGGACACAGTAATAGTACTGTACACATGCATTATGGAGTAGGCCATTCCCACCCGGTCAACCATCCCTAGTCAGCGTTCTTGTAGCACTCATGCTAACCTTGTTAGCTAATGGACGTGATTGGATTATGGATGGTGTCTTTTTAAGAACCACTGACAATAACTCCTTCGTTTTTGTCACGCAGATACTGAGTGTGTATAGTTTGGCGAGTTAGCTATTATATTCCACCTTATGGGCACACGGTGAGATTGTGGCGTAAACATCCCGCCTGGCACGGACAGTCTTTACCGGACCTCCAGCTCCATGTTGACGTAGTTCTACTACCGTAGTGGGGACAGGAAGGAGACGAGACTGCTCCCTTAACTAGATCTGGCTCTTCTGTTGTCTCTTATCTGGTCATGAATAATTTAATACAGACGAGCTCCATTTTATCGTTGAATATTCATGAAGGGTTTCAGTTAAGTGTAGTCTATACGACAGATTGATGAAGATTTCGTAAAACGTTTTCTAGGTCAGTGTAACAAAACATGATCACACTTGGAAATGCAGACATATTTTAACCCGTCCTGTGTTTGGAGTTTGTACTTTAAATCTTCCAGTTGATGAGATTAGATTATTGGTTTCTCTATCTTGTGGAATTTGGACGTCGGCGATTGTTATGTTCTGCCCTAATCCTTTCCTCTTTCGGTTCCTTTGAGGGATCAGTTAATATCTGAAGTTTCTGCAGCATGTCGGCTAAGCTAAGGCGGCTATATCTACGGAGGGAAGGGACTTGTGTATCATAACTTCAAATCCTACCAGGGTCAAATTATGTAAGAACTGTAACTGCTGTGGGATAATTCTCTCCAGATAAAGACCTTCCTCTGAGAGAGAAGTGACTTGACTCTGATCTGGTCTCTGTGTTGAAACATAACTTGCTGTAATGACAGTACTTCATGGATGTCATCATGTATGGTGAAATGCCCTTGTGATCACAGTACAGAGCTGGATGTCTTTAATTCAGGGAGAACACTGTCAGTAGACAAGCCTGATGTTCTGGGATGGTCACCAGGTGAGAGCTAGAGTGTAATACACACACACACTCACGCACACATACCACACACACACAAACAACCCGCCACACCCACACCACACAGCACAACACACACACACAATCATAACACACACACACACCACAAACACACACACACGCACCAACAGCACACAACACATCACACACACCACACCACACCCCCACACACACACACACACACACTCACCACACACAAACACACCAACACACCACAACACACAATCACCACAAACATGCGCACACCACACCTCACACACACACAACACACACACAAAACACCACACACACACACACACACAACTACGCACACACACACAGCCACTATATCATCACACACACACCACAAACACACGCACACAACACACACACACACATAACACACACACACACCACACACACACACCACACACACACAACATACACACACACACACCACAAACACACACACACGCACACCACACACACAGCACACACACACACACACACCACAAGCCACACACACACCAACAACACCCACACAGTCCAAACACACAACACACACACGTACACACCCTGTTTCAAGTCTTCCATTTCTCATCTCAGTTTTCCTGTGACTGGGAACCCTGGGTATACATCTATATACACAGTGACTGGGAACCCTGGGTATACATCTATGTACACAGTGACTGGGAACCCTGGGTATACATCTATATACACAGTGACTGGGAACCCTGGGTATACATCTATATACACTGTGACTGGGAACCCTGGGTATACATCTATATACACAGTGACTGGGAACCCTGGGTATACATCTATATACACAGTGACTGGGAACCCTGGGTATACATCTATATACACAGTGACTGGGAACCCTGGGTATACATCTATATACACAGTGACTGGGAACCCTGGGTATACATCTATATACACAGTGACTGGGAACCCTGGGTATACATCTATATACACAGTGACTGGGAACCCTGGGTATACATCTATATACACATGCTTAGCCCTTCATGACACGCTTGTTATTTGTAAAAAACAACAAAACAAACCATGTTTGCTATGAAAGGCCTGTAGTATACACACACATGGATGCCCACTGTACATGCATACAGTCTTACCTGCATGAGGTGATGTGTGTTATGTATATGTGATGCACTTTGCTACAGTTACTCTGGCTACATGCCTCTCGCTGTAAGTCAATAAACGGATTGATTTAGTTTTCAGTTTCACAAGCTTGTATGATATTTGTCGTAGAATCGTTGGTCACCGGAGTCCGGGTGAGTGTGTGTATAGGCATATGTGTACACACGCGTGTGTGTGTATAGGCATATGTGTACACGTGTGTGTGTGTATATAGACATATGTGTACACGTGTGTGTGTGTGTATAGACATATTTGTACACACGTGTGTGTGTTCTTCAGGTCAGTCTTGTCACCATGGTGCTTTTATAATAACAGCATGATGACACCTTTACAGCTTCTACAGTCACCTCATCATGATGCCACAGTCACCTCACGATGATGTCACAGTCACCTCATGATGATGTCACAGTCACCTCACGATGATGTCACAGTCACCTCATCATGATGTCACAGTCACCTCACGATGATGTCACAGTCACCTCATCATGATGTCACAGTCACCTCACGATGATGTCACAGTCACCTCACGATGATGTCACAGTCACCTCATCATGATGCCACAGTCACCTCACGATGATGTCACAGTCACCTCATCATGATGTCACAGTCACCTCACGATGATGTCACAGTCACCTCACGATGATGTCACAGTCACCTCATCATGATGTCACAGTCACCTCACGATGATGTCACAGTCACCTCACGATGATGTCACAGTCACCTCACAATGATGTCACAGTCACCTCACAATGATGTCACAGTCACCTCACAATGATGTCACAGTCACCTCACAATGATGTCACAGTCACCTCACGATGATGTCACAGTCACCTCACGATGATGTCACAGTCACCTCATCATGATGCCACAGTCACCTCACGATGATGTCACAGTCACCTCATCATGATGTCACAGTTACCTCACGATGATGTCACAGTCACCTCACGATGATGTCACAGTCACCTCACGATGATGTCACAGTCACCTCATCATGATGCCACAGTCACCTCATCATGATGTCACAGTCACCTCACGATGATGTCACAGTCACCTCACGATGATGTCACAGTCACCTCATCATGATGTCACAGTCACCTCACGATGATGTCACAGTCACCTCATCATGATGTCACAGTCACCTCATCATGATGTCACAGTCACCTCATGAAAAAACATGGCTCCGTTTATTTTTAGTAACACCTTAGACAGGACTTCTATCCTTACAAACAAAAGCCACGTCAGGCTGCGTGTGTGTGGGGTTTGATGTGAAAGAGACATGTCTTATCACGTGTTGAAATCCCAGATGTAGAACATGAATCACCGTCAGATGAAACTGCCACCCCAACTGACTCATTACCAGGGAGGCTCCAATATCTGATCAGATGTCTCACCCTCCTGGACAGCTCCTCTCCCCAGCCTCATCAAGGCTCTCCCCCAGCTTCCATCCCCCAGCCTCCCTCCCCCAGGACACCGCGGACTACGCTGCTAGGTCTAACTCCCTCCCCCAAGCCTCCCCGTGCATGTATAGCCCCAGTCTCCCGGGCCTCCCTCTTTCTCTCCCCAGTCTCTCTCCCCCCTGCCTCCCCCTCCCATTCTTCTCCCCCCAGCTCTCCCTCCCCCTGGCCTCCTACTCAGGCCTCCCTCCTCTCTAGCCTCCCTCAGCGTCCTCGCCTTCCCTCCACCTCTCTCTCCCTCCCTCTTTCTCTCCCCCAGTCTCTCTCCCCCAGCCTCTCTCTGCTCCCACACACACATCTCTCTACTGCAACCCTTCCCCTCCGCCTCCCCTCTCCTCTCTCTGCTCCCTCTCCTCCTTCTCCCCTCTCTGCTCCCAGCCTCCCTCTCCCCTCTCTGCTCCCTCTCCCCTCTCTGCTCCCTCTCCTCCTTCACCCCTCTCTGCCTCCCAGCCTCCCTCTTCCCCTCCTTCTGCTCCCCTCTCCTCTCTCCAGCCTCTCCATTCACCACCCGTAGTGACTCACCATCCCTCTGCTCCCTCTTTCATGTTGTCTGTCACACATTCATCTCTGGGTTGAACTTCCTCCCTCCTCTTTCCTCCCTTTCCAAGGTATTTTCACACTAACGTGTGACATGTAAGCACTAGAAACGTGGTCTTATGATCCTGGTAGCTCATGAGGAGTAATAGTGAAGCTACACTCTCCACCACCGCAGAGCAAAAAGAGAAGTTAGGCCTGTTGACTATGAACATCCTGGATATAAAAGATAACTTCTTCCTGAACATAGAACTCTTACGTTTTAAATTGATTTCTTTTTTGTCAGGCTAGTTTTGGCTTTCTGTTTTGAGTACGTAAATCACAGAGAGAAAATGGAGTCAATTTCCTTACAGCTAAACCTCTCTTCCTGACAGCAAAGTTGATAGTGGTTATTGAAGTCATTTCATTTGCAAAACACCAAACAACATGTAAATGGTCACCTTTGAGGAACACAATCCTGTGGCAAAACATGGTTTCAAGGACTCCCAAAAAAGTGTACAGTTTGGTCATGTTCTCAAGCAAAGATGAGAACTGTCTTTTTCTTTACGTTCCATTGCTGTTAGAGATTAATGCTACTCCACTCTAGAGGGTATTAAAATATCAACAGACATTAAACTGTCTCTAAAGAATACTAAGAAACGGAACAAAGCACAAGATCAAAGAGATTAGGGTGTTGCTAGGTAGCGTTGAGGTTGTTTGGTTTCCATGGGGACCAACTGAACCAGACTGAACTTATGTGTTTGACAGACCTGAGGGGTCGCTAAGCCACCCATCTCCCTCCCTCACCCATCACCCTCCCTCACCCATCACCCTCACCGCTCAAACGACCCATCTACCCGTCAACAACCCACCCACTTCACCCTCACCCCTCCCAACCCCCCATTCGCTCCCGATTCCAAGCCCTTACCAATCCCACCACCCTTCGCTTCTCCATCCGCCACATTTACACACGACTTTATCTACGGCCGCACCCTCCCTCCCTCCCCTCACCCATTCACTCCCTCACCCACCCACCCATCTCCCTCCCTCACCCACACCCTCCCACACCCACCCATTTCTCTCCCACCATCCTTCGCCACACCCAAGTCCTCTCCATCCTCCCCATCCCCCCTCTCCTCCCCCTCACACCGCCAATTTCTCCCTCCCTCACCCATTCTCCCTCCCTCACCCATCACCCTCACCCACCCATCACCCTCACCCACCCATCTCCCTCCCTCACCCATCTCCCTCCCTCACCCATCTCCCTCCCTCACCCATCCCCCTCCCATCTCCCTCCCTCACCCATCACCCTCCCGCAAGCATCTCCCTCCCCCACCCAGCTCCCTCCCCCACCCGCGCCCTCCACTTGCAGGTAAACACCCCTCTCCCCCACCCCTCACCCCTTCCACATCCTCCAAACCCACCTCAAAGGAAACAGGGGACAGTACACAGCAGCACTTCACGCTCCTAAACCAGGTATTTACTCTGTCAAACCAGTGGGGGATGATGACAAACTGAGGAAATGGGCGGCCATTACGGCCCCTTGGCCTGTAAGAAGCCAGGCTGCAGTTTCTCACAGGACACTGGCTATTAGCTGCTACTGTGATCCCTGATTAGAGAGGGAGGGAGGCCATGGAGCCTTCAGATGTTAGCAAGGACGTCCTGGCTGTTGTACTATCAGTAACAGGAAGAGAGGATGCTGATTGGATAAGATTGATCACATGTCATGTTGTTTGAAGGGAGATTACATGCTTGGTGCTGTTGTCTGTGGAAGATATTGCGTAAGGTTTGCTGTGGCTGGTTGTGTGAGTCGTGCAGGAACAGATAATGGAAAAGGATTATTACAGAGGCTCAGCTTTTAGTTAGTTTGAAGTGTGTGTTAGTAAAGATGGAGGCTGGTGTGTGTGTGTGTGTGTTTATTACAGAGGCTCAGCTTTTAGTTAGTTTGAAGTGTGTGTCAGTAAAGATGGAGGCTGGTGTGTGTGTGTGTGTGTGTGTATGAAGGCTGGTGTGTGTGTATGTATGTCAGTGTTGCCATACGGTTATCTTACAAAACAATACGATTTATAAGAAATCAAACTCCAACCCACCTCTTCCTCTCCTCTCTTTGTCTCCTCTTCTCTCTCTTCTCTCTCTCTCTTCTCTCTCTTCTCTCTCTTCTCTTTCTCTCTCTTCTCTCTCTCCTCTCTCTCTCTCTTCTCTCTTCTCTCCTCTCTTTCTCTCTCTTCTCTCTCTTCTCTCTCTTCTCTCTCGTCTCTCTCTTCTCTCCTCTCTTTCTCTCGTCTCTCTCTTCTCTC
>BROE01000012.1:17012227-17028231 GCA_036571765.1 Plecoglossus altivelis | reverse complement strand
TCTCTCCTCGCCAAACAACGCTCGCACACACAGCAGTCGCAGCGCTCGCTACACACGGACGACACACACACAGTCGCCACGCGTCGCAACACGGACCACACACACACAGAGTCCGCACGCTGCACACGACACACATAGTCTGCTATGTCGACGCTCGCACACACACCCACACGACAGTCGCACGCCCTCGCAACCGAGCGAGCGACACAGCGTCCGCACGCATCGCACACACACTACATGGAACACAAACGCACACAGTCGCATACCTCACACATCACACAGTCGCACGCTCGCACTCACACACACACGCTCGCACACACACACACGGACACACAGTCACACATAGTCACACACACAGTCGCACGCTCGCACACACACACACACACACACACACACACAAGGACACAGACACACATAGTCACACACACACACGGACACACACACACGCACTCACACACATAGTCGCGCACACACACACACACACTTACACACACGCACTCACACACATAGTTGCACACTCACACGCAGTCACACTCGCACGCAGGCACGCTCATGCACACGCACGAACACACACACACACACACACAGTCGCACATTTACACACACTCTCTCACACACACACACACACAGACACCCTCATGTATGTGACACATTCCATCTATGACAAACCTGTGGCCAAACTAGTTTCCTGTTAAGATGTTCAGGGTGGCTTCAACAGCAGATCTCTATCTCAACAGCGTTCAAGAACATCAAACTTTATTTATAAATGCTTTTTGACAAGCATTGTCACAAAGGGCGTGACACGCCCCCTCAGGTCAGAGTAGATAAGCTGGTTACACATATTACACGTACACGTACGTACACGCATGCATCATAAATGCACGCACTAACCCTCTACACACACACACACACACACTGTCTCTACACACACACACACACACACACTCTACACACACACACACACACACACACTGTCTCTACACACACACACACACACACTCTACACACACACACACACACTGTCTCTACACACACACACACACACTCTACACACACACACACACGCACACACACACACACACTCTACACACACACACACACATACACAATACAGGGTCTATAGATACTACTAAAGGTGCTCATGTGATTTCTGTGTGTGTGTGTGGTTTCTGTGTGTGTGTGGTTTCTGTGTGTGTGTGTGTGGTTTCTGCTGTGTGTGTGGTTTCTGCTGTGTGTGTGGTTTCTGCGTGTTCTCAGGTGATGGTGTGGAACCTGGATGGTCCTGAGCAGGTGCTGAAGAACCCAGTGAGAACCATCAGTCTGCACACTGACGTGGTTCTGTCCCTGGCCTTCAGTCCTGACGGGAGCCGCATGGCGTCTTGCTGCAAGGATAAGAAGATCCGGATCATAGACCCACGCTCAGGAACCCTGCTGCAGGTCTGGGGTGTGTGTGTGTGTGTGTGGGGGGGTGAGAGTGTGTGTGTGTGTGTGGGAGGGAGAGTGTGTGTGTGTGTGTGTGTGTGTGGTGGGAGGGAGAGAGTGTGTGGTGTGTGTGTGTGTGTGGTGGGAGGTGTGTGTGTGTGTGTGTGTGGTGGGAGGGAGAGTGTGTGTGTGTGTGTGTGGTGGGAGGGAGAGAGTGTGTGTGTGTGTGTGTGGTGGGAGGGAGAGAGTGTGTGTGTGTGTGTGTGTGTGGTGGGTGGGAGGGAGAGAGTGTGTGTCTGTGTGTGTGGGAGGGAAAGTGTGTGTGTGTGTGTGGGTAGGGAGAGAGTGTGTGCGTGTGTGTGTGGGAGGGAGAGAGAGTGTGGTGTGTGTGTGGTGGGTGGGAGGGAGTGGTGTGGGGTGTGTGTGTGTGGTGGGAGGGAGAGGTGTGTTGTGTTGTGGGTGGGTGGAGGGAGCGAGTGTGTGTCTGTGTGTGTGGGAGGGAGAGTGTGTGTGTGTGGGAGGGAGAGAGTGTGTGTGTGTGTGTGTGTGTGTGGTGTGTGTGTTGGGAGGGAGAGAGTGTGTGTGTGTGTGGTGGTAGGGAGAGAGTGTGTGCGTGTGTGTGTGGGAGGGAGGGAGAGTGTGTGTGTGTGTGTGTGTGTGTGTGTGTGTGGGAGGAGGTGTGTGTGTGTGTGTGTGGTGGGAGGGAGAGAGAGAGTGTGTGTGTGTGTGTGTGACCCTATAATCAAACTCCTCTGTAATCTGTTTCCAGGAGGCCAGCTGTAAGACCCACCGGGCCAGTAAAGTTCTGTTCCTGGGGAACCAGAAGATGCTGCTGACCGCTGGCGCGTCCCGGTGGAACCACAGGCAGATCGCCCTCTGGGACCAGGTAGAACCACGTAGAACCACCTTGAACAGTGGTTCTCAACCCTGGTTCTCCTGCCCAGCATGTTCTAGATGTTTCCCTGCTCCAACACTCCTGGCTCATGTAAATAGGTTGTTATGCTGAAGCCTGGCAACAACCTGTTTACTTGAATCAGGTTTTAGAAACATCTAAAACATGCAGGACATGAGAAACACTGAACTTGAATCACCTCAAAGCATTTAGAATCACACAGAATCATCTAGAACCACTTTCAACATTCTAGAACCACGTGGAAGAATCTAGCCAACCACTTAGGTCTGGGCAGCACTTGCTGTGACACTCACGCCCACTGGTGGACAAATATATGAAGTGCACACAACTCAGCCCACAGTCTGGGGACTCAGAAATGATCTGACAAACAGAACAATCTGTGGTTTGAACATTCCTGTTCCGGGGTTCCGAGGGTTCTGAGGGTTCTGATGTCTGAATGTTCCAAGGTTCTGAATGTTCCGGGGTTCTGATGTGTGAATGTGGTGTTCATAAATGCTGTGTTGATGTTGGTGTGTCTGTGGGCAGAGGGAGATTATGACTGGAACATGGATTAGAGCTTTAAAGGAGTCAATCTGTTTAATTCTGCCCTGCTAGAGATGTGAGATAGATGAGTGTGATGTATTTATTCTGTTAAGCTTGGTATGAGATGGTGGCACACCTTTAACTATGCTGATTGGCCTGTGTGTGCTGTGTGTGCTGTGTGTGCGTGTTCGGTTGTGTGTGTGTGTGTGTGTGTGTGTGCGTGTGTGTGCGTGTGTGGCGCCGTGTGTGTGTCTCTGTGTGTGTTGTGTGTGTGTGTGGGTGTTGTGTGTGTGGTGTGGTCTGTGTGTGTGTCAGGAGGACTGTCTGTTCCCTTGCTGCAACATGACCTGGACGGCTCGTCAGGAGTGCTGTTCCCCTTCTATGACCCCGACACACACATGTTGTACATCGCAGGCAAGGTGAGACTGACCCAGACACACACTGTGTACAGTGCAGGCAGGTTGGACTTGACCGACACCCATTGTAATTGTAGTGCATCGCAGGGCAAGGTGAGATGACCACTGACACACACAGTTGTAGCATCGCAGGCAAGGGTGAGACCCTGACCCAGAACACACATGTTGTCATCGAGGCAAGGTGAGGACTGACCAGAAACAACTGGTTTAACTGCCGGCAAGGTGAGACTGCACGCAGACACACACAGTAGTAACGCGGCAAGGTGAGACTGACTCAGACCACACTATGTGTTACATCGCAGGCAGGTGAGACGGACACCGACGACACAACAGTGTGTATATCGCAGGCAAAGGTGAGACTGACCCGACACAGCACATGTGTACACATTCGACGCAAGTGTGAGACTGACCCCGGACACGAGCAACAGTGTCTGTTACAGTCGCAGGCTAAGGTGGAACTGACCAGAGACAGTGTTCAGTCACTGTGTGTACATAGCAGGCAGGTGAGACTCGAGCCAGACACACAAGTTGTATCATCGTCACGGCAGGTGAGACTGACTGCAAGACACACAACATGTTGTGACATCGCAGGCAAGGTGAGATTACTTGCTCGGACCAGACACACACGTGTTGTATCCAGTGGCATGGCAAGTGTGCGACACTACACAGACACACACATGTTGTACATCGCAGGCAAGGTGAGACTGACCCAGACACACATGTTGTACATCGCAGGCAAGGTGAGACTGACCCAGACACACACATGGTTGGACTTCGCGCGAGGCTTAAGAGTGAGACCTGCGCCCAGATACCAATTGTACACGCAGGCACAGGTGGACGGCGCCAGACACCAATGTTGTAAAATGCAGGGGGTGGAGACTGATCCAGACAAGTGGTGTAGCATGTCGAGGGAGGTGAGACTGACTCTCAGGAGACACTACGTGTTGTACATGCAGGCAAGGTGAGACTGAACCAGACGACACATTTTGTATCATAGTCGCAGGCAAGTGTGAGACTGACCCAGAACACACATTGTGTGTGAGTCCAGTGAGGCAAGGTGAGACAGACCCAGACACCTGGTTGTACATGCGAGGCAAGGTGAGGACTGCGCAGACCGCACCACTGTTTGTTAGCGTCAGTCAGGCAAGGTTAGATGACCCAGAACAACATGTTGATCATCGCAGCGCAAGGTGAGAATTGACCCAACGACACCCATGTTGTACATCGCAGGCAAGGTGAGACTGACCCAGACACACACATGTTGTACATCGCAGGCAAGGTGAGACTGACCCTGACACACATGTTGTACATCGCAGGCAAGGTGAGACTGACCCAGACACACATGTTGTACATCGCAGGCAAGGTGAGACTGACCCAGACACACACATGTTGTACATCGCAGGCAAGGTGAGACTGACCTAGACACACACATGTTGTACATCGCAGGCAAGGTGAGACTGACCTAGACACACACATGTTGTACATCGCAGGCAAGGTGAGACTGACCCAGACACACACATGTTGTACATCGCAGGCAAGGTGAGACTGACCCAGACACACACATGTTGTACATCGCAGGCAAGGTGAGACTGACCCAGACACACACATGTTGTACATCGCAGGCAAGGTGAGACTGACCTAGACACACACATGTTGTACATCGCAGGCAAGGTGAGACTGACCTAGACACACACATGTTGTACATCGCAGGCAAGGTGAGACTGACCTAGACACACACATGTTGTACATCGCAGGCAAGGTGAGACTGACCCCGACACACACATGTTGTACGTCGCAGGCAAGGTGAGACTGACCCTGACACACATGTTGTACATCGCAGGCAAGGTGAGACTGACCCAGACACACACATGTTGTACATCGCAGGCAAGGTGAGACTGACCCAGACACACACATGTTGAACATCGCAGGCAAGGTGAGACTGACCCAGACACACACATGTTGTACATCGCAGGCAAGGTGAGACTGACCCAGACACACACATGTTGTACATCGCAGGCAAGGTGAGACTGACCCAGACACACACATGTTGTACATCGCAGGCAAGGTGAGACTGACCCAGACACACACATGTTGTACATCTCAGGCAAGGTGAGACTGACCCGGACACACACATGTTGTACATCGCAGGCAAGGTGAGACTGACCCAGACACACACATGTTGTACATCTCAGGCAAGGTGAGACTGACCCAGACACACATGTTGTACATCGCAGGCAAGGTGAGACTGACCCAGACACACACATGTTGTACATCGCAGGCAAGGTGAGACTGACCCAGACACACATGTTGTACATCGCAGGCAAGGTGAGACTGACCCAGACACACACATGTTGTACATCGCAGGCAAGGTGAGACTGACCCAGACACACACATGTTGTACATCGCAGGCAAGGTGAGACTGACCCCGACACACACATGTTGTACATCGCAGGCAAGGTGAGACTGACCCAGACACACACATGTTGTACATCGCAGGCAAGGTGAGACTGACCCCGACACACACATGTTGTACGTCGCAGGCAAGGTGAGACTGACCCTGACACACATGTTGTACATCGCAGGCAAGGTGAGACTGACCCGGACACACACATGTTGTACATCTCAGGCAAGGTGAGACTGACCCGGACACACACATGTTGTACATCTCAGGCAAGGTGAGACTGACCCGGACACACACATGTTGTACATCTCAGGCAAGGTGAGACTGACCCGGACACACACATGTTGTACATCTCAGGCAAGGTGAGACTGACCCGGACACACACATGTTGTACATCTCAGGCAAGGTGAGACTGACCCGGACACACACATGTTGTACATCGCAGGCAAGGTGAGACTGACCCAGACACACACATGTTGTACATCGCAGGCAAGGTGAGACTGACCCAGACACACACATGTTGTACATCGCAGGCAAGGTGAGACTGCAGGAGATGAACTTCAGACACAGGGAGTTCTCTCCTCACGCCATCCAACCACACTCAGACTTGGAGACAGGAGACAAGTACTGACTGTCTCTCCCCTCTCTCCCTCTCTCTCCTCTTCTCTTCACTGCACTTCCCTTTCTCCTTCTCTCCCCTTCTCTCTCTCTTTTTCTTTCCTTTTCTCTCACTCTTTTCCTTTCTTCCTCTCTCTCTCTCTCCCCTCTCTCTCCTCTCTTTACTCTCTCCCTCTCCTCTCTACTCTCTTCCTCCCCTCCCCTCTTCTCTCTCCTCTCCCTCTCCCCTCTCTCCTCTCTGCTCTCTCTCTCTTCTCGATCTTTCCCCTTCCCTCTCTCTCTATTCTCTCCCTCCCTATTCTCAGGGTGATGCTAATATCAGGTACTATGAGATCAGCTCAGAGAAACCCTACATGCACTACCTCACAGAGTATCGCTCCCTGCTGCCTCAGAAGGGGATGGGTAAGAGCCTCTCTCTCAGCCCCCCCCTCTCTCTCAAGCCCCGCCGCTCTTCTCCCCCACCTTGATCTTCCTCTCTCCTCCAGCTCTCTCTCTCTGCTCCTGAATTTCCCTCTCTTCTTCTCGCTCTGTATCTTCAGTTTCGTCTCCTCGGCTCCTCCCCTTTCCCCCCTCTCTTCCCCTCTCTCTCCTCCCTCTCTCTCCTCACTCTCCCCCTCGGGCTACCTCTCGGCCTCCCTCGCTTCCGTTCTTCCCTCTTTTATGGTCCCTCTTTCTCTGTCTTTTTTCATCCCTCCCTCTCTCTTTTATTTCTCTTTTTCACTCATGTTTTTTCTATCATTCTGTGTGTGTTTATAAAGTGTTAGTGCACCTGCAAAGTCTTAAATGACTCATGCAAATCCTACCGGCTGTGTGATTTGACTAGACAAATCAGTCAGATTTATACCTTATGTGTGTGTGTCTGTCCGTGTGTGTGTCTGTGTGTCTGTGTGTGTGCCTGTGTCTGTCTGCGTGTGTGTGTCCGTGTGTATGTGTCTGCATTTGTGTGTCTGCGCGTGTGTGTGTGTCTGTGTGTGTGTCTGTATGTGTCTGCTTGTATGTGTCTGTGTGTGTGTGTCTGCGTGTGCGTGTGTCTGTGTGTGTGTCTGTATGTGTGTCTGTGTTTGTGTCTGTGTGTGTCTGTCTTTCTGTGTGTATGTGTCTGTGTCTGCGTGTGTGTGTCTTTGTGTGTGTCCTTGTGTGTGTGTGTGTATTTGTGTGTGTGTGTGTGTGTGTCAGGTGTCATGCCTAAGATGGGGTTGGACGTGAACTCTTGTGAGGTGTTCAGGTTCTACAAGCTCGTCACCATCAAGAGTATGATAGAACCTCTGTCCATGATCGTACCTCGCAGGGTAAGACTAACACACACACACACACACATACACACACTCACTCACACACACACACACACTCACACTCACAGACACATACACACACACACACACTCACTCTCTCACACACTCACACACACACACACTCACACACACATACACTCACATACACTCACTTACACACCCACACACACACACACACACACACACACACACACACACACACTCACTCACTCTCACGCACACACACACACGCTCACACTTTCACATTCACTCTCACACTCACTCACATGCTCACATACACACACATGCATAAGATGTGTACCTGCTTTTGTGAATTTTAAAGTGTGTGTGTATAAATGTGTGTGCTTGTGTGTGTGTATAAATGTGTGTGTGTGTAAATGTGTATGTGTGTGTGTGTGTGTAAATGTGTGTGTGTGTGTGTAAATGTGTGTGTGTGTGTGTCTAAATGTGTGTGTGTGTGTGTTTGCAAATGTGTGTGTTGTTGTGTGTGTGTGTGGTGTTAACAGTGGTGTGTGTGTATATATGCGTATGTGTGCATGTATATGCGTGTGTGTGTGAGTGTGTAAATGTGTTTGTGTGTAAATGTTTGTGTGTGTACAATGTGTACTATGTTTCCATGTTTTTGTGTGTGTGAGTGAGAGAAAGAGTGTGTGTGTGTGTTATGTGTGTGTAATGTGTGTCTTAAATGTGTGTTGTGTGTGTAACATGTGTGTAGTGAGTGTGTGTGTGGTGTGTAAAATGTGTGTGGGTGTCGTGTGTGTGTGTGTGTGTGTGTCAGTCGGAGTCCTATCAGGAAGATATCTACCCCATGACAGCAGGGAACCAGCCAGCCCTGACTGCAGAAGACTGGCTCAGTGGCATTGACAAAGGTGAGAGGTCAACACACACACACCATCTCTCACACACAAAATTATCTCTCTAACTCTACTCACTCACTCTCTGCCTCTCTCCCTCCTCCTCCCTCTCTCCTTCCAGGCCCTGTCCTCATGTCCCTGAAGCCTGGGACTCGATTAGCAGACAGCTCCCAGGACTGGAGCTCTGGGAAGGGTCTGAGCAACAGCCTGGACAGCCGAAGGACCCAGAACAGGCCGGGCCAGCTTCAACTCAACTACATCCAAGACCAGCTGGGCATCCCTGAGGGGAGGGAGGGGAAGGACGAGGATCTGACCCAGACGTCATCATTCAGCAACGGACAAGACCCCACACTCTGCTACTCTCCCCCCAAGACAGAGAATGAGGTGATGGATGAAGAAGGACAGGAGAGAGGGATGGAGGGATGGGAGAAGGGAAGGAAGGGATGGGAGAAGGGAAGGAAGGGATGGGAGAAGGAGAGAGGGATGGGAGAAGGAGAGAGGGATGGAGGAAGGAAGATGGCGAGAAGGACGAGAGTGATGGCGGAGAAGGAGAGGGGATGGAGGGTGGGGGGGAGAGCAGGGATGAAGATGGGGGAGGGGAGAGAGGGATGTGAGGAGGGTAGAGGGATCGAGGAAGGGGGGAGGGGAGAGAGGGATGAAGGGAGACGGATTAAGGGGGAGGAAGAAGAGGGATGGGGGAGGGGACGAGAGGCGATGAAGTGGAGGGAGGGAGGACGGGAGAAGGGGAGGAGCAGAGGATGAGGTGGGGGAGGGGAGGAGAGGGATGGAAGGAAGAGGGGGGATAGAGAGATGGTGGAAAAGCGGAGAGGGATGGAGGGGATGGGGAGAAGGGGGAGAATGTGAGAAGGGGAGAGAGGGATCAAGGGATGGGGGAGGGAGAGAGGGGAGGGAGGGGAGGGGAGGGCGAGAGAGGATGGAAGGAGGGGATAGAGGGATGGGAGGAGAGGAGAGGGGGATGGAGGGATGGGAGAAGGGGAGGGATGGGAGGGGAGAAGGGATGGAGGGATGGGAGAAGGGGAGGGAGGGATGGGAGAAGGGGAGGGAGGGATTGGGAGGGAGGGAAAGGGGCAGGGAGGGATTGGGAGGGAGGGATGGAGGGAAGAGGAGGAGGGAGAGATGGAGGGAGGGGAGAGAGGAATGGCTGGTGGAAGAGAGGAGGAAGGAGGAGGAATAGGAGATGGGACGAAGGGAGAGAGACAGAGACTGACTTGCAGGTGATGAGACTGAACAGAAAAGAGTAATCTTCATTTACTGAAACACCCTTCCTTCTGTGTGTGTGTGTGCTGTGTGTACTGTGTGTTTGTGTGTGTGTGTGTGTGACTGTGTGTACGTGTGTACTGTGTGTTTGTGTGTGTGTGTACTGTATGTTTGTGTGTATGTACTGTGTGTGTGTGTGTGTGTGTGTCCATGCCCGTGATTGTGTGTGTGTGTGTGTGTGTGTGTAGCTGCGTGTTCGCTTCCACAAGCAGCAGGATGAGATTCGTCGTCTTCGGGAGCAGCTGAACCAGAGAGACGTCCGCATCAGACAGCTGGAGCTGGAGATCAACAACGTCAGGAACGCCCACTGAGACCCCCTACAGCCCCCCTCTGAGACCCCCTCCAGCCCCCCACTGAGACCCCCTCCAGCCCCCCTCTGAGACCCCCACTGAGACCCCCTCCAGCCCCCCTACAGCCCACCTCTGAGACCCCCTCTGAGACCCCCTCTGAGACCCCCTCTGTCCCCTCTCCAGCCCCCCACTGTAGGACCCCCTCAGCCCCCTCCAGCCCCCCTCTGAGACCCCCTCCAGCCCCCCACTGAGACCCCCTCCAGCCCCCCTCACCTCCTCCTGGGCTCTGCTCCGCTCCAGATCTCCCTGGTTTCCTAGCCTGGTTCTTTTCCGTCTCTTGGAACACATCTTACGTCTTTTCCCCTCACTTCTGTGGTGGAGGGGTTTGACTGCGGTGGACCTCTGGTCTGGGACTGTGTCCTCTCTGTACTGTGTGTGTGTCCTGTGTGTGTGTCCTGTGTGTGTGTGTGTGTCCTGTGTGTGTGTGTGTCCGTGGGTGTGTGTGTGTCCTGTGTGTGTTGTGTCCTGTGTGTGTGTGTCTTGTGTGTGTGTCCTGTGATGTGTGTGTCCTGTGTGTGTGTGTGTACCTGTGTTGTGTGTTTCCTGTGTGTGTGTGTGTCCTGTGTGTGTGTTCCTGGGTGTGTTGTGTCCTGTGTGTGTGTGGTTCCTGTGTGTGTGTGTGACACACCTGTCCTGTGTGTGTTGTGTGTCCTGTGAGTGTGTATATGTATGAACGTGTGTGTCCTGTGTGTGTGTTGTGTGTTGTCTGTGTGTGTGTGTGTCCTGTGTGAGTGTGTCCTCCCTGTATTGTGTGTGTGTATATGTCCTCTCTCGACTGAGGTGTGTGTATGTGTGTCCTGTACTGTGTGTGTGTGTGTGTCCTGTGTGTGTGTGTGTGTCCTCCCTGTCCTGTGTGTGTGTACTGTGTGTGTGTGTGTGTCCTGTGTGTGTATGTGTGTCCTGTCTGGACTGAGGTGTGTGTATCCTTGTATGAATCAGCAATGATCTCACCAAGACCAAAAATGAACAGACTGTTTATGTAGTGTACATGCAATACACACCCATACACTAGCTACATGTTGATCAGAATTCTGTCCATTTCCAATCAAACAACACCTCTTCACACGATCCTCCCCAAACCAGTTTTCCTTTTCATTCTGCTCCAGAGCTATGCAAAGCTTAAACGTGCCTACCTTAAAATGAACAATGTGTGTCTGTCATTCTGTTTGTTGGATCAGATGACAACAAACTTCACTTATGATTGTAAGATACACTGATTTTTTTTAACCTTTTAATGATTCTCTTATTTTTTTGGCATATTTAAATATTTTACTGTATGTGGAGGTTGATAATGTGTGTCGCATGAAAATGTGTGAAAGGAGGAGCGTAATGAGAGCCATGTTTATGTACAGAGACACGCTGACGTTTTTTTCTATCGCTATGACGATCGTTATGACAGTTAAACTAGTAGGACATCAATCAGCCGAGAGAACAATCGTTGCCCGGCAACAGCCGGCACCTGTCAACACCTGCAGCCGTGTCTGGTGCTTCTTTTAATGTTTTCATTAAGTTGTACTTTGTTTTTTTAATGCGCAAACAAATCAATAACAGCCAAATGAATGAAAGCGTGATGTCACACTGGAAGCAAAGCACACAGTGGGGGATTCCCCACAATGCATTGCACACGGGTGACGTGATTGGCTCAAAGGCATATACCACACAGCCAACCAGGAAGTTCATAATTCTGTTATTATATTATTCAGATATATCCCATAATAACCCATTTCACCTGTTGAACTGTCGCTCTTAAAGGTGGTGCTGTGAACACTGGAATCAAACAAACCTTGGAGCCAGGAATGTGGATAGATGAGTTATTAAGAGACAAGGTAATGACTTCGGCCTCACTCAGGACAATAGAGCAACCAAACTGCTGTTTGTGTCACTTCCTGTCCCAACCAAACTGCTGTTTGTGTCACTTTCTGTCCCAACCAAACTGCTGTTTGTGTCACTTCCTGTCCCAACCAAACTGCTGTTTGTTCACTTCCTGTCCCAACCAAACTGCTGTTTGTGTCACTTCCTGTCTGGGCAGGAAGCTGAGACTGGCATTTACTTTGAAACGTCTTCGTTTTGAATAACGCAGGATGATGTTGATGTTTAAGAGTTTTGCCACAATTAGGAAATGATGCAGGAGTGTAAATGAAAGATTCAAAAGCCATTGTGTGTATATCTATACTGTAAAAGACTTACGATACATCTGGTCACTTTATGAGAGTCTAAAGTGCTTATCTAAAGAAATGACGAAAGGGAATTTTTAACAATGCTTTCCTAATCTTTGCACTAGTCTGATTTTAACCTTAGCTTTCACGCAGTCGCTTATGAAACTGTTGTAAGTCTTATTGTGAATGATCCGTGGGCTGATCTTGTCAGTTCCAACCAGAGGCTGTCTGAACTTAGCTTTGCACGCTGTTTAGCGTGTAAATATGGACATCTGATGCACCTACAGTAACCACCATCGCTGTGCACATGCATAGGCACACCGTACATCGGAAACGCAAACACGATATGGAAACATCGCTTTGATCTGCGATGTAGGAAGGTTTACCGATCAGAAAGGTTCTGGATACGACCCGACAGACTGTCTGCAACACATCTTGAACGCTGGACTGTGTCAGTACTCCTGACTGAACAACCATGCACAGGTCCGTTAAACTGAACGATGACTTCATACGAATCCCTTCGCAAAGTCCCAAACTAGGTAACGTTCTGGTTTGTGTTCAGTGATTTCTGTGAAGACGACGAGGCAGGAAAGTGTGTTTGGCGTCGAAGCACAGCCCTATGGTTTACTTATTGACTGGGTTCTCCAGAAACAGGATCAAAGGTCCGACGAAGAACAAACGGTAACTGGACAGGCTAACCTCCGACCTTCAGTGCTTAGCGGGTCCAGCGTCTTTACCGAACCACGCTCTCAGGCCAGTGCTTGTGTCATGACCTCATATCCTGGGTGGTCTGTTCGTGCGAGTCACAAACTGTATATGACTCCGCCGTAGCTTCTGAACTAGCATGGTCATCTTAGCGTCTCCTTCACTGCCAGCTTCCTGTCTAGATCTACTACACCTCTATAAGGCTCTCATTTATGCTGTTTTTCCACTGAACAAGATCCAACGCACAGACAAGCCAAGACCAAATGATAAACGGAATGCATCCGACCCGAAATATTCTGTAGTTCTTGAGAACTAGACATTCTGGAACGGTACCCGTGTCAAGAACTTTGACATTCTAGAACGTCGGTAACTGGACGTTCTCAATTTCAAATTAGCGAAAACAGGCAATATTTCAGCAGAAACTGTTGTAGCTTGTGTGAGTGGATAATGTTGCTTTTAATAGCGATTATCTCTCTTTGGTAATGGCGATAGCCTATCTGCTAGGCAATATGACCAGATCAGACTCATTGTGCCTCAGAATTCTTGCAAGTTTGGCTTTATGGAATGATTACTGTGATGTCTTAAAAGACATGAAGGGTACACAGAGTTGGGAAAAAATGTTTGAATGTACGATTTGTTTACGTGTATTCTTTCTGTCAGATAACCCTGTGCATATTAAACAAATACAAAATAACAACATCAATCAAAGGTTTTTTTCTAATATCATTACCAGGCATTTCATCTAAAGGCAAAATACCTGAAATGCCACCAGCGTTACCTGTATGATGGTGTCATTTTGACCAACACTTTGTGTTGGTATCACTATGAAACTCACTATAGTTTCTATGGAATTCAGTCATTTGCTCTGGTTATGATTACCTGCTGTAAAATGTTGACAGTTCCTTCTCAGGTCTGGTCTGGACCCCAGACAGCCTCCTGGCCCTCGTGTAGACACTGGGGCATGTCCTGGAGGACAGACTGTGAGACATGTCCTGGAGGACAGGCAGACTGTGAGACATGTCCTGGAGGACAGACTGTGAGACATGTCCTAGAGGACAGACTGTGAGACATGTCCTGGAGGACAGACTGTGAGACATGTCCTGGAGGACAGGCTGTGAGACATGTCCTAGAGGACAGGCTGTGAGACATGTCCTGGAGGACAGGCTGTGAGACATGTCCTAGAAGACAGGCAGACGCTGGGACATGTCCTGGAAGACAGTCACCAGCTCTCAAGCAGGTTGGATGTAATGATTATGTAATCTCTGGTTAGCGTACGTCTAGATTAGATTACGTCTAGAACACCATCTCTGGTTAGAACACCATGTCTGGTTAGCGTACATCTAGAACACCATCTCTGGTTAGAACACCATCTCTGGTTAGAGTACGTCTAGAACGCCATCTCTGGTTAGCGTACGTCTAGAACACCATCTCTGGTTAGAACACCATCTTTAGTTAGCGTACGTCTAGAACACCATCTCTGGTTAGCGTACGTCTAGAACACCATCTCTGGTTAGCGTACGTCTAGAACACCATCTCTGGTTAGCGTACGTCTAGAACGCCATCTCTGGTTAGCGTAAGTCTAGAACACCATCTCTAGTTAGCGTACGTCTAGAACACCATCTCTGGTTAGAGTACGTCTAGAAGACCATCTCTGGTTAGATTACGTCTAGAACACCATCTCTAGTTAGCGTACGTCTAGAACACCATCTCTGGTTAGAACACCATCTCTAGTTAGCATACGTCTAGAACACCATCTCTGGTTAGAGTACGTCTAGAACACCATCTCTGGTTAGAGTACGTCTAGAACACCATCTCTAGTTAGATTACGTCTAGAACACCATCTGTAGTTAGCGTACGTCTAGAACGCCATCTCTGGTTAGAGTACGTCTAGAACACCATCTCTGGTTAGAACACCATCTCTAGTTAGCATACGTCTAGAACACCATCTCTAGTTAGAGTACGTCTAGAACACCATCTCTGGTTAGCGTACGTCTAGAACGCCATCTCTAGTTAGAGTACGTCTAGAACACCATCTCTGGTTAGATTACGTCTAGAACACCATCTCTGGTTAGATTACGTCTAGAACACCATCTCTGGTTAGATTACCTCTAGAACACCATCTCTAGTTAGCGTACGTCTAGAACGCCATCTCTAGTTAGCGTACGTCTAGAACACCATCTCTGGTTAGAGTACGTCTAGAACGCCATCTCTAGTTAGCGTACGTCTAGAACACCATCTCTGGTTAGAGTACGTCTAGAACACCATCTCTGGTTAGAACACCATCTGTAGTTAGAGTACGTCTAGAACACCATCTCTAGTTAGAGTACGTCTAGAACACCATCTCTAGTTAGCGTACGTCTAGAACGCCATCTCTAGTTAGCGTACGTCTAGAACACCATCTCTGGTTAGAACACCATCTCTGGTTAGATTACGTCTAGAACACCATCTCTGGTTAGCGTACGTCTAGAACACCATAAGACTCAACAGAAGCCCCATTGCAGTCCAGAGGTTTGGGTATCCCCGTCCCTTCCCAGCGACTGAGCAGGGCTACAGGGTCTGACTGGTTCACCTCAGGGAGGCAAAACTCCAGCCCATCTGTGACAGTTTGATTTTGACAGTTGCAAAAACATGGCAGGGACAGGGCCAAAAGCACAAAATGTTAACATTTTATTTACAAAGTTTTTTTTTTTTTGTCATACAGAAAGTAAAAATGTAGCTACAACCTTGATTTGTGCAACAGGCAGCCACACTAAGGTCAGTGCTCCCTCGTTCCACAGTTGCTATAGCGATCATTTTATTTAAGGGAAAAATGAGGAAAACGCAAACAGAGGAGAGAGGGGGGGAAAAAAATAAAAACACCCAAAAATAATTAAAAATTAAGAAAAAAATAAAATAAAATCCAACAAAATATTAAAAGCACAGACCCAAAACTAGACACCGGTCCCACAGTCCCAGGGTGTGAGCGCATGACCAGGGCATGTTGACAGTGATTTTTGGAATGCTGAGTGGTGGACTGCTGGCAGGGGGAGGGGCTAGGGGGAGGGGCTAAGGGGAGAGGCTAGGGGGAGGGGCTAGGG